>JAMQGT020012553.1:0-87124 GCA_024447675.2 Pterophyllum scalare | reverse complement strand
TGTGATGTTATCCTCTACTGGTTCAGTTACGTATTGCTCAGGTATGTCTCTCCAGTTGGCACACTTTAGGTGTAGTTCATTTATACTCTTGGCTCTGCTGCATGTGTGTAATTGTATGTAGTCTTAAAATTGAAAGGATAAAAAATGTCTATATATCTTTGGACATTCCCGCCTTTGTAATAGGAGCTAACGTTGACACCAAAATGTCCCAAGACGCAAAATTAATGTTCATCAGGATTTTCAGCAAATGCAGTAACATATTTTGTTTCTTTTAACTACGGACATGTGAGTGCATGTATTTTCCAAATGTGCATATTATACATAATTTTTTTTTTTGCCTGCATGCACAGCCAGGATCTGTTCAGCTTGAAAGTTTACTTTTTTCGGGGGGTGCTCGATTCCATTACACTACAGCTTTTGTTAAAAGATACATGCAATTATTTCCATGTCACACTTTAACATGGATTGGACCGTGCCTTTAATGTAAAACCCTGCCTGATGTTTTTGAAATGTACAGAGCAGCAATGTAAATAAACTTGTACAGTGACCTGTTTTTTCTCAGTTTAAGACACTATGAACTCTTCTTTTTTAAAAACATTCACCCAAGCACACAACCATCCCCCCCCCACTACAAATGCCTATTATGTATATGACCAAAGGGGGAAAAAACTGCATGTCTCAACTTATCAAGTGCAGCTGCTTCAATGTAGAAAGAAATGCTCTCATTTTTCGTCCTTCCCTGGCATTTCTAAGGTTTGTGTTCAAATTTTGTTTTGCTGGCTTTGTAACTACAGCATATTGAGGTAGATTAAGAAGTTTCCTCAGGAGCTGCAGCAGCATTAATTTATGGTCCTCACCTTTATTAAGCTGCACAAATTGCAGTTTAAAGGGGGGGGGGTACTAAGTAATCTACGACATCAATCGACTGTTATTTTAGAGCCACCGCAGCCTAGCCCCTCCTGTTCATTTGAAATAAGCTTCCCTGTAATTGACACAATCTATCAGGTCATGTTTTCACACGTGACAACTGGGAGGAAATTGGAGCTCTGCAGAAAGACTTTACCTCACAACAAGCAGTCTTTGTTAAAAGCTTTGGAGCATTTTCATTTTGCTGCCTTGTAGATATTCAAAATGCTATTTGCCGCTCGAACAAGTGAAGATAATTGAGCACATTAAAGCTGTCTGCCTTAATGCAGACCACAGTGAATGGTGAATGTTCTGTAGTTATATAAGGTTACCTGTGTTCTACAAAGCCCTTGACATTTTGCTTCTTTTCTACCCATTCACATGCTTACACCAGTAGTAACAGAGCTGCCATGAATAGTGCTCTGGATGGTGTCACTTTGGGCTTCAGTGCCAGGATGTGTGTCCTTTGGCGTGCACATTAAAAAAAAAAAAAAAACTAGTTCTGCTTTCTTTAAGTCTGTGCAGTACTTACAAAATATTGTTTGTATTTGACTGAAACTGAAAAACTAGTGCACGTATTTACTTCCAGGGTGGACAATTGTAATTTCATATTGTTCAGGTTGTCCTCAAAATTCCCTGCAGGAAGAGTTCTGACTAGTGATTAAAGAATCTCTTCTCCAGCATTAGCTTCAGTGGCTTCCATTTAAATCCAGAATTGAATTTAAAATCATCTTCACGTACAAAGTACTGAATGATTAGGCCCCATCATATCTTAAAGACTTCATATGACCTCATTATCCCCATTTGGGAGACAGACACCCTCTCCACTTTGAAGATTAGGCTTAAAATGTCCCTTTTTGATAAAGCTTATAATTAGCGCTGGAACCTGAATTGTGTCTTGTGATGTTACAGGCTCAAGCTGCAGGGGGACCTCCTGTGAGCACTTCTCCACTCCCCTCTTTTCACCCCCTCTTTGGTTGTATACAACTATTGCATGTAATCAAATTTTATCTACTCTTTTTCCTTGTTAACTATATGCACAGAGTAGTCACCTGTAACCCCCCCCCCTCCAAACTAGTCGCAGCAGATGGCCAGGGTCAGCCTGAGATTCCCTAAAGGCCAAGCCCGAGCATTAAGGGGACTAACACTGTATGGTCTTTACCTTATAGAGAGACGGTGGCTTGAGATGACTGTTGTTGGGAAATGGTGCTGTTTAGATATCACTGAATTGAAGTTTGAATTGAACTGAAACTGAAACATCAGGTTTATGTTTATTCCATTTTTATTTTTTGCATTTAATTCAGTTTAGTTTGATTTAGTTCCCAGTTTTTTTTATGGTATATAAAGCTATTCTTCTGCTCATTCATATACTCATGAATGCATAAAAACCCATAAAAATCATGTGCAAGATAAACAGGAGTGAGGATAAGACACACACACACACACACACACAGTACTAATACATATAGATTACTAATTCCACGTATAGTACACATATTCCACATGTAGTACACTGTGTGATCCCTCCTTTTCTTTCATTTCTAGTTTCATTCTCCCGACTGTTGAGGAAATATCTGGATTTATTAAGAAATCTAAACCTTCTACCTGCCACGTTGACCTACTTCCCACTCAGGTGGCTAGAGCCTGTTTATCCTCTCTCTCCTTTAATAACTGACATTATTCACTCTTCTCAAATCTCTAGCTTTATTCTGGTACCTCTTAAAACAGCTGTGAAAATTCCAGCTCTTAGGTAGAGCCTTTCAACCTGAATAATTACCATCCAATTGCTAATTTACCTTAAAAAAAACTCTGCTTTTTGCACGTCTTGCACCTCCATATCTCTCTGATCACATTGCCACTCCTTCCTGTACTCTGAGATCCTCCTCCTTTGTTACTCTTGTTATGTATACCATCTGCTCTCCAGACCATCATGGACTTTGGAGCTTTCTTTCACCCGAGTGACCACCTCATCTTTGGAACTCTCTCCCACACCAAATTTGCAACATTTGATTCACAACATTGATTCATTTTCCTGCCCGCCTTCTGCGAGCCAATCAACCTCTGTTCAGTGTGATTTAAATCTCAGGGCTCTTCTGTCATTCTGCCTGTAAGAGTCTCATTAGTGCAACCCACTTCCTCCCCATCTCCACCTCATGCTGGTCAGTTCTTCGTCCAAGTCTCCACCTACTTCATCTCTGCCACCCCCGGCGTTTTGACTCCAGTGGTCCTGACCTATTTCCTACCATCACTGGACTCCACTTTGCTATGTAGCTTCATCAGAATCTAATCACAGAATAGTTTATCACTCAAATGTGTAGTTCTACTGTTACCAGGATGCCTGCCCTTCCTCTATTTCTGCCATTTCAAAGTAAATAAGACGCCCGATGCTGCACAATCGTACAATAGTATCAGTTTGTGCAACCTGCTGGCACCTCTTGTGCTCCTCTTGTGTACACAGCTGACACCTGAGGTCTGTGGATTTGATGTCTTTGATGCCTTGACAGATGGAATTGCTAATCTGAGCCGACACCTATAATTGACAGTCAAAACATTAATGTGCTTCCCATAAAAATCATGTGCAGGATAAACAGGAGTATATATGTATATATATATATATAGAGAGAGAGCTGCAAATTCTCTAGGAGTAAAAACAATATGTGTGTGTGTGTGTGTGTGTGTGTGTGTATATATATATATATATATATATATATATATATATATACACACACACACACACACACACACACACATATATTGTTTTCACCCCTAGAGAATTTGCAGCTAAAAAAGCTGCTAAGAGGGGTTACACAGGCTTGGGTTTGCTGTGGTCAAAGTACACATTCTCTATTTATGAGCTTGTTGGATGTTGGAGGGATCGAAACTTGCCTTCACCTTCACAGACAATCTAAAGATCCAGACCTACTGTATTTGACACTTCCCCCTCTCACATGCATGCAAAGAAAATTATGATTGGCTCACAGTTTCACCCAAATGCTTACGTTTTATTACAACCAAACAAAACATGCAAGCAAAAACAATTGTTTTTCTTTCTTTTCTTCTCTCTTCTATTCTCTATCTTTCTTTCTTTCTATCTATCTATCTATCTATCTATCTCATTTTGTTGCTATGGATGTAATTAATGATAGAGCAGTTAGTTATGTTGCCATGTGAGTAAGGCAGACATTTTTTTTGTCTTTCACTAAACTGTCCACCAGGAGGCAGTATAGCTACACATTTGACTTCAACTTTCCCCCATAAATGTTTTGGTAGATGAAATTGGGATTCCACTGAGTGAGTCTCTGTTGCACACACTAGGGAAAGAAGATATCTGTAAATAGCAGCTGGATGCCTTATTTATTTATATATCCCCCCAACCAAGAGAAGCCCCCCCCACCCCTCCGCTTTAGGCAACTGTCAGCCTCCTGTTCACCAGCCCACCTCAGCCCAGTGTGGCTATAAACACAGTGACATGACACCACGTTGAATGAGGCTGCAGCATAAAAGGTTGCAGATAGTTCCTTGCATCTGCAGGAGGTGCTGATCCCCTCTGTGTTTCATGACAGATATGTCACTGAACTACTCGTTCACTGTACCTCACCAGCGGTTGCTTCTGAGGACTCTGAGCTAGTCTCAGTAGGTAAGTTATTATCCATGGTGCTGCTGACAGAGTCCTAGAGTCAATAATAATCTTGTCATCTTTCTGTGTGAACCGGAGGGAGGAATCCACTCATTTGCCAAGTAGTATATAGAGGGCTTCATGTCACACATGTAAGTGTGCACAAATGCACACACACACATGCACAAGGCCTGGAGTTGCAGGGCTTGTGCATGCGGCACAGCTCTTGTGCTGTCAGAGCAGAAATACATGCAGGCTGCTTGGTGTTCAGCACTTTCTGTGTTAGAAGTAGTACATGAATGTCATATATTAAGCCTTCAGCGTTCATAGAAATATGAAATATTTGGGTTGACTGCAGTATTTTGATTGCTGTGAAGAAGTATTTTCCCACTTCCTGACAGACTTTTTTTGCATATTTGTCAGACTTACATGTTTCAGATCGTCAAGCAAATTTTAGTATTAGACAAAGATGACCTGAGTAAATATAAAGTGCAGTTTTTTAAAATTATAATTTCATTTATTAAAGGAAGAAAGCTATCCAAACCTACCTGGCTCTATGTGAAAAAGTAATTGCCCCCTAAATCCGATAGCTGGTTGTTCCACCCTTGGCACCAAGAACTGCAATCAAGCATTTACAATAACTGACAATAAGGCTTTCACATAGCTGTGGAGAAATTCTGGCCCACTCTTTGTGGCAGAATTGTTTTGACTCAGCCACATTGGAGGGTCTTCAAGCATGAAGAAAAAAAAAACAAGTAGGAAAGGACCACATGTCACATTTAACAAAAGTAAATGTTTACATATCTATTTGCAATCACTTTGAACTGTGCTTCTCTGATTTTTGTTTTTATACATTGTACTTCATTAATTAATTAATACACTTTTCTTTAAAAAAAATGTAAATAATTTCTCTTTTCTCAACTTACTAGAAAGAGAAAAGGCTGCAGGGCTAAAAGCAGCACTCACTGGGATATGTATCTAATATTTACACTCATAACTAATTCAAACTGAACTGCATTCAAGTATGGAGAAGGCATTTTACTATCCAAACACAAATCTTGTGGAAGTACAATCAGGATTATCCCTTTGATTCAAATACTGATCACTGTCACACTTCACTGCTACTCTTTCCAAAGCAAAAAAAAAAAAATAGAAAAATAAATCTTCCAAGGTAGTTTCATTGTCCTACATGCAACAACAGTACATCAGCAGCAGATCATATACCCTAAATACTTTTAGATGTAAACCTGAGGTGTTAGAACAAGGAAAAAAAAGTTGCCATGTTCTGTCACATATTCCTCAGCCTTTTCTGTGAGCAGACTGCAAAATGGCTAACATTAATGTTAATAATAAGCTGCCTGCACCCTTCAGCAGAAGGCTAGACCGTGTGTATCTGTGCTTGCAAAATGGAATTACTCAATGAAGTGACCAGCCACAGTAAGCTAATTTATTTAGCAGCTCACTTAGAGTGTTAGAGTACACTATGATTGTCCTCAGTGGCTACCCTTCACTACAATGGTGTCATCTGCATGCAGTCAATAGCTTCTGTGCTGACGTTGTTGTTATGAAGAAATAGAACAAAAACAATTTATATAGCGCCGAATCACAACAAAAAGTTGCCTCGAGGTGCTATCATATTGTAAAGTAAAAACCCTACAATGATACAAGAGAAACCCCAACAATCAAAACGACCCCCTATGAGCAAGCACTTGGCGACAGTGGGAAGGAAAAACTCCCTTTTAACAGGAAGAAACTTCTGACACAACCAGGATCAGAGAGGGGGAAGTCATCTGCCGCATTTTAGCTTTTTTTTTTTTATTATTATTTCTTGAGCTCAAAACTGATGAAAAGCCATAAAAACATGCTAAAAATGAGAAATAGTTTAAACAAAAAACAAAAACAAACTATGTTGATCTCAGAGATGAAACTGTGTAGCCTTGTGACTTTTTTCTGGGTCAGCAAAAATCAGAATAATACAATTACAGGCTTTGCCTTCATTTTTATACGTCATACTTGGAATTAGAAATTAACAATTCATTTTTTGGTCAGAGAACTAGTTCCATTACAATCGCCTTCCCGGGCAGTTGTATTGATTTAAATTGCATTTGTGCCCTGGACAAGAAAGCTGTATAAGAATCAGCAGGCTGCAAAAAAATTTAAATAAAGAGAAAAAGAAATCACTTACTTGTGAAGAGTGAAGTGAAAAATACTATGAGTCAGCCTCCAAAACATCAGCAGTCCAAAAACATGGATTCTGACTAATCAAAGGCTCTTTTATTAAGCATCTGAATAATTTCTTAAATATTTTAATAATTTTAAAAGAACTGCAAATCATCCTTGATTTCAGAAATGTATTTTAATTTTCTTTTCAGATCACCAATTTTGCTTCACCAAAACTGATTTTGTTTTTAAAGCCATTCGGCTGGTTTTTGTGTTGCCTTGTATTATTTTTTTTTTTTTCCTTGACACAAATTATAAACTGTGTTGAAATGTGATAGCACAGATTTTTGGATGCCTGCTGGAAAAGTCTTTGACTGTATAAAACCCAGTAATAAATGGTAACACTATCTGATTAGAGTCTCTGAGGGAATGAATTAACCTATGTAAAATAGATACAAAGTAGTTACAAAAAGACATAACATCCTCTGGTCTGTCTTATACAGGAAAAGTAAACAAAGTCTTTTCCACATTATAAGCAATGCTCCCATCCATGCTGATTTAACCTTGAGCAACATAACAAACTCCTACCTTCTTCTGGCAGTTTTATGCTCTGACCCAGCTGGTGAAACAGTTATGTGTATGTGTTTAACATAGCGGGTAACTAGATCTTCAAAAAAAAAACAAAAAAAAAAACACTTATTCCCTTTCATCACTTTAAGTGCATATATTCAGTTTGGCAGTTATTTAGCTAAATGAGCTTCAGTAGTAATCACTAGTGTCACAGATCCTGAATCAAATCTATGTTAAATCCATTCAACAAAGCTTTGGGTATCATCGTTCTCTGAGCTCCCTTCTGTGGACACGTTTGGTTTTCTGACCTAGTTTTTGTTTGTTTGTTTCCTTATTTTTATCTGCAACACAATTACATCAGGTAATACCGGGGCATGATGAGCTGCTGCTTCTTATGCAGGGTTTGATCTCGACTCTGCGGTCAGCTCATCATGCCTAAATGGTGTTTCCCTGGCAACATATTCCCTATAAGAAATGCTGATGAACGCAGTGGAGTGAGTGGATTGGAGATCTCTTTCTGGAAAATTATTCACTGGTTGCAAGAGCTCATGATGATGATAACAGATGACTAATATTTTAGACTTTAGGGCACAACTGACACACTGTGACTGTTTCACTAGCAAGTACAACATATAGGCACTCACTGCCTAAAAAAACAGGAGGTTGAAAGGAGATGACACTGAAAATTCAAGCCATCAAACCTATGACCATTTTTTCCATACAGTAAAACCAGTTTAGCGATGCAAATCAATAATAATAATAATAATAAAAGCAAAGAAACAAAAAAAAAAACAAAAAACTTTTTGCATGAACCAGTGTTGTGTGTACACATAACAGATATTTTTGCAAAGAACCAATTTTAAATTGTATCTTTAGGCACTTTGTTACAAGCAGTGCTGTCACAAAAACACATCATTTATTCCCATTTTAACAACACAGTTTGAGAGGCATAAAATAGGATTTTTGCACCAACAAGGTGATGTCCAGTGAGCTATTGGCCAAAAACGTAGCATGGTGTTCAATGGCCATAAAAAATCTGAGGGAACTAGAAGACAGAAGAGGAAGTGGCAGGCCTAAAAACTATCTGCAGCAGATGAACAGTATCTGAAAGTCACGTCTTACAGAATTAGGAAACAATCCAGCAAAGATCAGACACAGGAACTGAGAGATGCATCTGGTCCTTCAGTTGATCCATCTACTGTTCACTGGAGCAGAAATGGTCTCAGTGGAAGGGTGGCTGTCAGGAAGCCATTCTTAAAGAAGGGAAACAGGAAAAAAGGGCTGAGATATGCCAAGTTACACAAGAACTGGGCTGAAAATCAGTGGCAACAAGTGTTCTGGAGCGATGAATCCAAATTTGAAATTGGTTCAAATTGTCGTCAGTATGCGTGGAGGAGGTCTGAAGAGAGGTGCGACAGTTAGCGTCTCCAGCCATCTGTAAAAGACGGCGGACACTCTGTCATGGTTTGCATTTCAGCCAGTGGTGTTAGGGAACTTGTCTGGGCTGATAAAAATATGTGTGCAGAAAAGTGCAGTCAGATTTCGAGCCACCATGCAGTACCACCTGGAAAGAGTCTGATTGGCTACAAGTCTCATTTTTTTTTTCAACATGACAATGATCCTAAATATACTGCCAGCACAGTGAAAGCACACTTGGATACCTGCGACACTGTCAGTCATTAACTGGCCTCCCAGAGGTGCAGCTCTATTGTCAGATCGACCCATTTCAATTTTCCTAGCAAAATGCATAGAAATCAAGGGTAGCTAAAGATCTTTGCACAGTACAGTATATTTGGACACACTGTACTGACTCTTCCCGATTTTGCTCTAAATATGTTAGACCAAATCAGACATGCCATTTCATTTGGAGTGTTTACACTTTCGTGATGGATAAGGGGCACAACATCGCGTGCTCGTCTTACTCTTCGAGACAAAGGTTAATGGAACAAATCTGGCATGGTCTACATTTGTAAGTATACAAAACTGCCTCTAATCCAAATCTCCAGTGTTTAGGGAAGTGTGTGCGATTTTCAATGTGTGTACATCGATTTGTTAGCTGTGTAATCCTCGATTGTGACAATGGTCAGCGAGATTAGGAGCTAGAGCCACAGCGTCGGTCCTTTTAGGCGGGTAATGGGCAAAAAAGCGTGTTAATTGCCCTTGACTGTTGAAAGTAAATTAATTATTGATCGCTCTCTCGACTCCTCTTCTGTACTTACATACCCTTACAAATCCTTTTATCTCCGGCTCAGAGTAAGAACATTTCCTCTTTTCCCATCATTATGCAGGGTGGTGAGCAGGAGGACCACTAGCCTACCTCTTCAACCAAAGCCATCTTGAATTTTGTTCCCGCTTACAGTTGTGTAGCATGCTGAGCAGGCCTGTCAGAAAATCTCACCTCAAAAGACGCTTACCTTCTCTGATCTCTTACCACCTCTCTCTCTCTCACTCACACCTCCTCTCTTTTTCCTCCTCCTCTCTAATTTTCTAATAGTGTCTCCTCCATGCTTCTTCCCGCTCACACACACACACACACACACACACACACACTGACAGCCCACATGCTACGCACGTGTTCCCGTATACCAGCAGTTGTTACAAATAAATAAGAGAAAATGAATAAAAACTAGGTTTGAGGTCTAAAGGCTTCTTAAATTGATGACAGTGAACATAAAGGCATGGAAGCAGTACAGACAACAGCATCATTATTCTACCTATTGATTTTCTCCCACTGGTACTAAAAAGAAAAAGCCACCTTGGACTTGAAATGAGATATAAACAAAGTCCACCATGACACAGCTGCGCATGTTTTTTTTTCTGCAGCCGTAGATGTCAAAACCCTTTGGATTAAAGCTTTAGTCAGTTTTGTGTGTCACATCAGTATATCTATGTGCAACTAATGTTGAAATGTAACAAATTAGAGGGAGAAATGTGTCAAACCACCAGAGAACAGTGGGAGAACAGCTTCAAAGCACCTTAGCATTGGGTCTACAATGGTTTAGAACTTCACTGAAGAGATGGAGGACCATACTTGCAAAAGCTCTCATCTCCTTTGCAGTGGACATAATGAATGTTGTTTTCATGCTCATCAAACCATTAAGTGACCCGCTGTGACCTACGGATTTGGGCTTTGTCACATGAAATAGACCACTCCCATCGTAAAAGACAAGTTTTATGACAGAATAAAGGTGACCGGTCTGAACCACTTTGCAGTGATTTGCAGTGACCCTTCTGTCAAACGGGACAAGTGAATTCAGACCATACTCACTTTAGGTGTCAGGGTTCAGACTTTTCCTTTATCACACGTCTGAATGTGTGTTTGGGGAAGCGTGACAGGTGCTATCATGAAATAAAGCAGTGGGGGGGTTTTTTTCAGCCATCAAAATGCATCTCAAATAAAATCAGAGGTGCAGTGAGAGGAGCGGTAGTGTCGTTAGTTAGATATTACATGATATTTTGTGTACTGCCTGTATGGTCCTATACATCACAAAGTAAATCATTTTAATACCTCAGTTCTTTAATGGTTAAAAAAAAGCAAACAAAAACACGCAAAGGGAATAAGCATAAAATATCAAGGATTAAAGGAGTACTGAGACTTTTCAAATGTTTTAAGTATCTGTATTATTTCCAGTGTTACATTCATGTTTGTCTCTTTAAGATAAAGGAGGCAATTTGATTGGCTTAGTCTACAAACCTTACCGCTTTCCTGATTTCATGTATTACTAAACCACTGTGACTTCTTAGAGACTTAGCTAGCCTAACCCTAACCCTTAGCTGGCTGCCAGAAACCTCACAGTGACACCAAAGGACGCTGATACACCATTTAACTAACTATAACCAGCACTTGATATGTTCCATGCTTGTATTGATGAAGAAAACAGATGAAACATTTTAATTAGTGAGCTGAGGTGCTAGTAGCTGTATTTCCTTCAAATCGTAGAGCGCTAGTCTATTTCTCCTTGCTTCGGTCTTTGGTCATGCTTTGCTTTGCTAAGTTAATTGCTCTTGGGTTCGAACTACATAATTGATGCACAGATATTTTAGACCTACTGATCTTCTATGAAACCAAATTTCCCTAAAATGTCCATCTATTAAAAATCTCAGATGTTGACACTCCAAGTTGGAGCCAATTTTGTTAACCTCGGCAGCAGTAATTTCTCACAGCTGAACATTCATTCTAACAACCACACACATCAACAGTGGATAATTAGACCTTTGGTTGCTAAAATTATGGTCGCCTGTAAGGATATAATGTCAGCAAATGTAATTAACGACAAATATGCTAATAGGAAAATTTAACCGGTGTCTGTCAAGCGCCGTAAATTGCCATACATGGCAGGGCCCTAATGAAGCACAAGAGGTTAAGCACCTATGTGGGACGCATGAAGGGGATATGTGAGCCTGTTTGCATGCCTAACATAACCAGGAGATCCAAAATATACCTTTTTAACAGCTGTTGGATACCAATATGCTGACATCTAGCATGTTAGCTATAGCATATAATAGCACAAAAATGATCATTCAGCGTTGATGCTGTGAGTTGGAGGATTCCCACATGTGGCACTTTGACTTTAAAGCCTCCTGATCAGGATTTAAAAATTCCTCTGACTCCAGTTGTTGCGAGGGTTTATTTGTAGATTCTCTGAAATGTAACGTTTGCCGTTGTTGCCACACAGAAAATAGCTCAGTGTGACGGAGTGTGGCATATGTCTGACTGCAAAAATAGAAGACCCACGCTACAGAAATCGGACCTAGAAGAACAGCAGCTACTATTCCATCTCTGACTCTGTCCTGTCGCACTCTAACTGAGGTTGTGTTGTATTTGAAGTTGCTCTTGCTTTAATGTACCCACATGACTTTGATAGTCACTTGCTGAATGTTTCTGCACCAATGTCACACATAAAATTCAACTCACATCCATTGGTCTCGGTGACTTGAGATATTCCCAGTCTGACATATTTATCATTGAAGGACCTTGAATCCTCCCGTTGCATTTTTACTATGATAATTGAGAGAGAGATTTAGACAGATCTCGGGCTTTTCTGTGCCCTCGTGTTGGCAGGGTGGTGTTCATCTCGTTGAGACTGGGATCTTTATGGTGATCTAATCTCTTGCATTTAGAAGTTTTGGTCAGTTGAATTATATCCTTTCACTTTCTGAACAAGAAAGCAATTTCTTCTTGGCTGAGGTTTATGCACTGAACCATTTCACTGACTCGCCTTAAAGAAAGTTAGAGGCAGAGTTATCTATGTGATGACTAAGTTATTTCTGTTGCATCAAGTGTATTTTTGCCTTCTACTGTCTTTAAAGACAAAAGCAAACTGATGTGAATAATGTAAAGAAACCCGATACATGTGACACCAATGGAGTATACAGTGCATTAGTCCTTTGGGATCCACCAAACAGCTGATAACCAACAACAGCAGCACAGGTCCGACAAACTAAGCTATTAGGTGATTATTTGTGAAGAATATAGTTTTCCATTAGTATAGGCACTGATCATAGCACAATGAAAAGCACAATCCCAATTACACAGAGAACACTAACACTGTGATTTTCATTATGTTCTAATCTCCTGTCTGCAATACACAACATCTAAAATATTAATGTGTCATATTCTCGTCTTAAGCATTAAGCCTGGGATTTTAATGGAGATATTTCACAGCGGGGTGAGGACATATAGAGAAGATGGTATGTCTCGACAAAGATCATCTTATTTGATGTACATCTATGAATATTTCCCTGTGACATGCATGAAAACGTTGTATGTGAACCAAAAGATATGCTAGTATTTATTTACATCTGTTCCCTAAATCTTGTTATTCCGTGGATGTTTGTGGGTAAAAGGTTCCTTTTGTCATTCGTTATGTCATCTTTTTCCATTACATGACCCATGAATGATTCAGGAGCCACCGTGTTTGTTGCAAATAGTCATTCATTTTTCATAGCAGCTTTATCTTGAAAAAGCTCTTCTGTCCTGGACCACCCTGCTAGAACATGGTTGCATTTTCATCACTGGTGAATGAAGTGCAATGCCGACATTCTTCTTTTTACACGCCCAAATGTCCAAATGTCGAATTCTCCTGTTTTGTTTAATGACATTTCGATACATCGCTTGCAAGCTTGAAATCTTCACCTGTTTAATTTCACACACACGACACATATATAAAAATAAATCTTGCTGTTTTGTGTATCTTCTGCAGCAAGCCCACATGGTTTATTTTGCCCCAACCACACATGCAAAATGCTTTTCAGTGGGAAGACAAATGCATATGCATCACTAATTGACTGAGCGTGGATATATGCTCTTAGGTGTCTGTGAGTCAGGCTCATTTGAAGCCATTTCCTGTACAGCCGCTCTGGATAAGTAGCTATTTACTGAATGACCAAAATATCAAATGATATAAATGCCTTATATAAGAGGTGCAGTGTTAAAAAGAGAACCACGGTGGATTCTCAGACCTCAAAGCTATTAGTCAAAGTATAATACAACCACACATCAACTTTTCATGGCTGTGGCTTATCACAAAATAAACACTATGCTGAGCTGAGACGTTTATGCTGTAGTGTAATTGAATTTTGACCTCAGGAAGCGTTATAGAGCTGGAATGTAGAAGCTACCCCAGGAGAGGTGGGATTATGTGCAGTGGTGCCATCCAAAAAAAATTTCTGCTGAAAATTTATAATAATTAATAAAAATAATAAGAAAAGAAGGGCCTGCCATGTTTGCAGAATTGCTGTGTCACAGAATGCACCGCTGTACATGTGTGTGTGTCTCTGTAGTGATTTCCTGTCAGCCTTGAGGGAACAGTTATCTCCTTGACTTTTTTTTTTTTTACCTCGAGTCAGTGGCAGACTCTCCACCCATCTATATCTGTGGCTGTGCCAGGTGAGAGTGGCAACCTCATTTAGATAAATGCTTTTCCTTTTTCCCCAGGAACTTCAGCTCGTAAAAGGAGTTCAAAGGAAAGTTATCTTGTCCTTTCCTTACACTGTACACCCCCCAAACACACACACCCCAATTCTTTATCCTCTCCATTCTTTTTCTGTTTCCTCCACATCTCAAGATTAATAATGCGGCATAACTGATCCCCCCCCCCTTCCTTATTTTATCTACACCAGATAGTGCTCAGACAGCACAAGCTAATTTTAGAGGATGACACTGCTGAGTGCTTGCGATAAGAAGCTCACAATGAGCAGGACATTATTTTCTCTCTCAGGTTCCAGCCCTTCTCAGGTGGAAATCACTGTAAACACAGCGTGGCCCAGATCTTGAAGATTACAAAAAAATTGCAGAACATATTTTGCATCATTAAGCTTTGGAGACTGCATCTGGCATGCCAAAATTACTGTTTGGCTGTGATGTCAGCACTTATTCTTGTTTATACTTACAGCTGTTTGCTTTTGAGGGAACAGACCTCTGTCGTGTGCAGCTGAAGACGGCGCACAGTAGAGAAAAAAGTGACACAGTCTTTGCGAAAATCATTAATATTGCATTTAAAGGACCTCATGCTGTTTTTCCCCACATGCTTTAAGTGACGTATATTTTTTTTTAGCAATTAACGAAGATGTCGAGTAACAGCAGGGGGCTCCAGATCCTTGGCTGACATAGCAACCTGTTTAGCATTCTAAGCTTAGAGCCTACGGTGCAAGTGTTTATCATACAAAATGTATTATTAATTTTCAAGCCTTCAGAAATATCGACCTCAGTATTTGTCTAACCTAATCATGTTTATTTTATCTTGCCCATAGCGTGTAAATCATGCTAAATCAGCTCTAATTACACTGGAGTGGAGTTTGTCTACAGTTGAGGCAGCAGAGATTAGCATCAAGGACAGGATTATTTTATTTTATTGCTGAATTTTTGTTGCCTTCTGTTGTGCATGTGTATTGCTACACTGACATGTAGGCCTGTGTGTGTGTGTGATCCTATCTGATGAGAGAGATAATTGGAATTTATAGGAGGTGCTAGATAACATGGATGTACATCCAGCTAGCTGGCAACATCTGGAGCAGGAATATATATCCTATCATCGCTGTTCATTTTCCAAGAGTGGTTGAAAATGGAAAGCCAGTAGCTGGGTCATACGCTAGAGTCTGACATGGACTTAAGTTACTGCGCCTGAAAAGTATTCTTTGGTTTGAGTTGTTAAAACACATGTGCCGAGTGCTACTTATTCATGATCAACAACATCTTTTATAAAGTCCTTTATGGTCTCGGGACATTTTAGAAGCTGTAATTGCCTTCTCATGTTCAGTGTTGGGGTTGTTATCCCATCCATCAATCAACCCATCCATCCATGTATTACTCGCTACTTTTATTTTTTAAGTAATGCATTTTCTTGCTTAATTACTCCCAATACAAAGTAATTCAACACACTGCATTACTTTAGCGTTACTCCCTAACATGGCCTGAAATCCATTGTGACATAATGAGTATTTAACAACATAAACCATAAGCTACAGTCCCACATACTGACTCAAATGCTGGTGCTAATGAGGACAAACATATGGCGACAAAGCAAACATGAAAGTCAGTCCAAAGAGACTTCAGAGCGAATGCCACAGCAGTTTTGCTGTGGAAACATGTACAGGTACTGCTCATCACTGCCTTTGTTACCTGTTGGAAGGTCAGGCTCGGACTGCTGGGCTGGGGTCAGCGTAAACTCAGCTTCATCTTAGCATGTTGTCTGTGCAGATATTTGCAAAAAGCTCATGTTGTGTTAACAGCAAGATGCAACTGTTTCTGTCCTGGACATAGTTTGCACTGGTGCGTCTTGTCCTTTTGTGCAATAAAAATAAAAGTAACGTCCATATCTCCACTCCTCAAATGTTGCAGAATGCTCTTCCATTTGCCCCCTCCCTATACTTGAAGTGAAATCAGCTGATCGTAGTGTAGGTGCATAAGGAGAAAAGGGTACTTTTGATTTTTTTTTTTACAAAAACTTGTAATTTGTCATCATTAGACACTGCACTTTCAAATACAGTGCCAATATAATAGAGAACTGAGTAATACCACTATTTAAACAATATAATGAAATTATGAACTAAAACAACCTAACATTTACAATATGAACAAGAATAAAAGTAGAACTGTGAGAAAAGGGGACTTCAGCTACCAGAGTAGCAACTTACTAACATAATATGCCAGCTACACTTTTTAAAATTTTCTATAAATGGAATATAACATGTCCCTTATGTATGACCAACATATTATACTGTATTTTATTTAAGGAGAGTCCAGTGGGATATTCTGTCACAGACACGAGTCTATCCATCCATCCATCCATCCATCCATTCATTTCCCCCCTATGGTATTGCCATAGTAAGTAATAAACTCCATCCCCGCAAAGGGTTGGAGGAATGCATGCAGAGATTCTTGTCAAATTCAAATGAATATTTGACAAATCAGTTTTTTCTTGAGGACATATGATACATTATTAGCATTTTATTATTACTAATGATTTGGGTGATTGGGATTATGTAGAAGAGATAAATCATTTCCCTTCCTTTCATTTAGAGAATGACAATACTTTATGGCACTTTGATGGGTCAAAACTTTCGTTAGTTCATTTTAAAGGAATATTTCAACTTGAGCTTTATTCTCATAGTTTTCGTGATCACAACCACTGATGGTGTTGAAAATATCATCACTTTTGTCTTGCTGGAGCTTCTGGGTAACTATCTCACCAAAAGCCAAAGGAATTCCTAACATTAAAGCGCAAACAAACTTTGCATCATTGCTTAATTATTTCTACATCTGCAGTGAGACATGATAAAAGCTCCTTCTTCTGCAGTATCTATATTGGATTAATAGGCTATAGTGTAACAATTGCAGAGGTCTCAGCTTCTTCATCTATATTGCATTTATACTGCAGTGATAAATCCAGCTCTTGACGTCTACACTGCATTAATGCTGTAATAATAGCAAAAGTAAAGGTCCCTCACAACGCATCTATCTTGCAGTAGTCTTGCAGGAACTGCTTCAACCTATTCTTTTAAAAATGTGATAAAGTAGAGCTGAAGACTTGCAGTGTGTTGCGACAGTGACCTCATATCTCAAAGAACTGGGTGCTGAGACATTCCTTATGCCTGACAAATAAAAAGAAAGAAAATTAGACTTTTTGACTGTTTCTTTAGGCCAGAGTAACACTATTAATATGGTAAGTAAAAAAATCTTTACTATGCTAGACAGGGTTTTGACCAGTTTTATATAGCTAGCTTTGAGGCAGACTGATAAACATATAAAGCACAGACAGTATAAATACACAGCCCGCTCCATCATTCTTAAGTACTGTCAGTGTTTGCAATCAGGGGTATCTTACAGTTTCATCCCCAGAGTTTTCTGCGCAGGACTAATGTCCTCTGAACTGTACAGCGAGAGAGGCAGTTCAGCTTAAGTGTGGCTGCCGAGACACAGAACCACCTCTGTTTGGGGATTTCAATTTGCATTCAAGTCTCGGCCCCCTTTCTTAACTACTTCCTTTTTCCCCCGCAGCCAGTAAAAGACAGAGTAAGCACAAACATTGGATTAATTGATTAACTTTGTTTAATTATTAGGTGGTATGAACATGCATTAAAGTGTTATTTTTCAAAATGTGTGCCACTTGGCATTCACTAAAACGAAGCTAATTTTCTGTAATTACATGGTGACCACCTTTTACAAGATGTTCCTGGTGATATTTCTTAAAATATAAAGTGACCATGCATAATGTGTACTTGTGCGAATGAATTCATTTAGGCCTGTGAGCTACTGGCGCAAGATTAACACGGTGCAAAAATAAATGTTTTTTGCAGCTTAGTTGTTACCCACTTAAATTCCGAGTACCACACTCTGGAGCTCTCAAAACCTGTTAACAACCTATTGTTTAATTCGAAATGCCCTTTGCCAGCAAACACAAAATAACACTTTTGTCTTACTTTACACCCAAGCAGGTTCCCCACGCTGCTTTTCATGCAGGTGTTCTTTCCCATTAATGTGGTGGACTGAACAGGTGGACGGTTTGCTTTATGGCTTATTTCATGAATCCTTTCATCCTGCTTTGTATGTTTATCTCATGGTACACTGCTCACCTGCGGAACCTTTGTTGATCCAATTTGCAACCTGCTTTGTGCCATGCTGCTTTAATACATGCCTGAAAGCTGGATGCATATTTGAGGTATTACATTATACTACATGTTTTATGTAGGCTTGAAATGTTTGGAAGGATCTCTTGTCCTTACTCAAGTGTTCCCACTTGTGTATTTTTCATCAGAAATATGTGGTCAATTTATTTATTTATTTTGACGTCGCTGCTTTTCCATACAACCTGCCTTGACTTTTTTGGTGAGGGATTCTTGACATTTCCCAGATTGTCTGTTGACAGTCCCCAGAGATAATATGTGAACTTGTTGAACTCATTGCTCAAGAGAGCAGAAGTTAAAGGAAAGCTTTCCAAAGGACAGGTTAGAGCTCTGCTATCTCCCAGCTAGCATTAAAAAGTAATTCAGGGAAGTGATTCAATGTAGAACATTTTATAAAAAGCATTAAAATCGTTGAAAGTTACAATGAAAAGCAGGAGAATTCGACATTAAGACAAGCACAAGCAAATGGTTGTACTTCATACGTGACACAATGATCAGAACGACCTTAAAGCCACCTCTCTAGCATTGTGTGGATTCCCCATATTAAAATGGCTTTGATCTGTCGGGCCATTGACACAGAATCTCATGGGGTCTCCTGCGATGGTTAGCACCAGGACAACCTACAGCTATGTTTTGGTGTTTGTCAGAGTGACAGCCACAGCAACCTTGATACCGTAAATTGTAACAAGTAATCCATAAAGCTACCATGTCATGCTTTCTTAAGTGATGTAAAGTTTCTACTGTGTTACACTATTCTACAACTCTGGTCTGGAAAGACCTCTGATAGTTTCCCTAGATTTTATAAAACCTAAATACAGAGCCCACAAGAGATGCTGGAGTTCTCTCTCAGACCACTAGAACTACCACATACTCAAAGGTTATTATGGATTGTTTTTTCTCCAGTGATGCCAAAGACATGGCACCTGCATTAGCAGGTCTGTTACTTGGCATTCATGTATTGTTCTGTCCCATTCTTAGAACATTTCACAGACATATTGAGGGAATTTCTTCAAACAAATGTTCACTTGGATTCAAGAATATAATGATTACATTTTGGGTGTCAAAGATCAAGGCCACTGTGACCCAATGCTCGTCTCATTCCTATAAATACAATAATCACTTGGAAGAAATTTCTTCAAATTGTGTACAAATTTCCAACTGGACTCTAAATAACATCAGAATTTGCTGATGAAAGTCAAAGGGCCAAAGTCAAACCATATTTTTGGCCATAAACAGGATTTCATTCAATAAATACAAAATATAAGTCTCTAATAATATAAAGTGGTGGAGTAATGGCATTGTATGTGCTCTGCAAACACAATTTTCTCATGACTATTTCACTTTTTGTTGGAAAGTGAATTAGTTACAGACATCTCGGGTCCCCGCCTTTCAATTTTGGTGATTGTGATCCTCGGGGCTGTAGGGTTGAAGATGTCCTCTTTAAGTACTGACAGCCATCCTGCTGTCCACAGCTTTAGAACTGTTTGAATGGGGCTAAGCCTCAGAGCAGCTCATGCTAGGTGCTAAAATTCAGAGTCACATAGCAGATGGAACAAAGGTGCCCTCTACCTGAACTCAGACACATTTTTATTTATTTATTTTTTACTCAAAATACAGCAGTCACTGTCAGATTTCTCCAAGAACGTTACTACTGACTCCTGAATCTTAGTCCAGCCATTTTCAGGAGGAAAAGGGGTTTTACTAATGTAAAAAAAAAAAAAAAAATGATGAGGATGTTCAATAAAATATTACCCTGGCTGAGGAAAGCCTTTTGATTCAAATATTAATTCAGAGTACTAATGACTAATGACAGAATACTAATATCCTCAGACCCTTCATTTTGTAATTCTTAAATGCTACTCTTTGCTAAGAGGTCAGGAGAACAAAAAATGAAACCACTATACAACACATGAACTAAGTCAGTGGCTTCGGTATAATATCATCACCATCTTCCAATAACATTGGCCTCTCTGACTGGATGAAGACCATTTGGACCGTGTAATCAGGTTCCTCATCCAGAGTTGGCATTAAAAGATTTTATGGTACAGATTCATCAGCAATCCTATCACAATTTGATCAAGCATTATGTCTGGCCGCCACCACAGTGAAAACTGCACATGATGTGGCTTCCCTAGATTGATGTGGAAAACCATTGCTTATGGGGTTAAAGAGTCCTCTCATTCCATCACAGTGACACCAAGGCACATAATCCACATGGGACATGTTAATTGAGCACTCTCTCAATGTGGCATAGAGTTGCGTGTCTAGTTTTCTTCAGTGATGAGATCAACTTGTGATTGCCTGCTTCATGTTTGTGGGTCTCATGTCTATGATAAGCAGTTTATCAGGCAGCTAAGAAAATGTGAAATGTGTAGATTTAACCTTTGAAATTTTAGCTCTTGACTATTGTAAAAGCCAGTGATTGAAAAAACAAACAAACCATGACCATGTTATATATCAGTTTTTCTTTTTTAATAAATTTGCAAAAAATTCTACATTTCTGGGTTTTTTTTTTTTTCAAGATGGGGTGCTGAGTGTACATTAATGAAAAATAAAATGAACTTTTTTGATTTAAGCAAATGGCTGCAATGAAACAAAGAGTGAAAAATTTAAAGGGGTCTGAATACTTTCCGTACCCACCGTATTTGTATGCACCCAGATATAGTCCTCAGTCCTCAGCCAACTCAACACCAAAATGCCTTGGATGTTACCTTAATCAGTCCATCTGTGCTTTTCTGTTTGTGTTTATTAGTTTTTGTTAATGTTATCTTCAGTGAAGAGCACGCTTGCATTCGATATCTTACTTTACCTTAAGTATTATATGCCAAGAAAGGCAGGAAGGCTGCGATGACTTCATGGGGGAAAAGACTCTAATGAACACCACAAAGGGCCTAATAAGTGATGTAAAATAAAACTTTATTGGCTTGAAGTAGCAACTGATAAAGACAAAAAAACCTGTTTCTTACCTAAAACTGGTATACCCATGAAGAAATCCTACTTAACTCTAAAGAATCACCATAGTTGCACCAGTTCCATAATTATCCCGCTGCAATAAAAGCAGTCACTGTTATGATAAACTGAGTTAAGTTTTTCTGCAACTGAAGTCTAGTTTTATTAGTATTTGGTGCATTTAATGCTTCAACACCCAAAGCGGAAACCAATATATCAGGCAGTTTCTTATTAATATATTTTGTTTTATTTGCCACATATGAATGTGAGACATGCGAACTAAAGCATTTTCAACTTTAAACTATACAATCTTGTGCCTCTATCCTCCCTAGAGCGGCTTTTTAATAATTTTAAAATGATAGGATCAAAAGCTCAGTGGACACATGAAAAATATACAAAATAGACAAGGGATGATGATTGGGCTCATGAAGTACTGCTGAGTGTATATTTCCTTGTAGAGAATCCTCTTCCCAGATTGGGAAGCTTGGGTCTCTTTACAGTGTTAGACTTACTGTCTGAGAGAGTTTCACAGTGAACTATACACAGATTCTCATTTACCCAGGCTGTTTCAACTATTAATATATTTCCAGCTGCAGACTACAACATTTTTCTATTTATTTGTTTGGATGTAATGCATAATGAATATTGCAGTTTTCATTCTCACCACTCCTCCTCTATACAGCACATTTCCTTACAGGAATTTATAGTCATCCTTCATCCTCAGCAGCCTTTTGTTTGGAGAATTTACTTTAGCTACATGTTTATGTATGTCACATTCATCTTGTAAGACTGAGCTGTCAGAGACACTGATAGATAAAACTTTAAAAAATCACATTTTTCTTCAAGGGGTTGCTGCCCACTGCAGTGGAGATTGTAAAAAAAACTATTATTATGAGATTCAGCTTCAATACCTGCATGCACGTTCAGCAAAAATGTGCGGGATGCTAACATACATATACCTACATATTTAGAATATGAAAACAGTAATAGAGATAAATAGGCTAAATATGATAACGTGTCTTTCAGTTGTAAAAACCGTCTGACTCTGTAAATAAATGGCTATGCAGGAAGCCAACACACACACACAGTGTATAAGTCAGCTGATTGGGATTCTAATTTCCATTATGATTTCAAGGGCATCAATACTGTTGCTTTGTCACAGCTGCAGGCATCTCACAGATATGCAAACGATGTCCTTTAGCATCTGTGGTGTGACACATCTGGTGACGGTTATAGTGCAACGGGTCTCACTCCCATCCTTTTACATGTGGATGCCGTTTACAGTCTGTTGCTGTCACATTTAAACAACAATAATGTAAAAGGTACTAAAGGACACCCAGCATGTGCATCTGTAATTCCGGTGGTTTCTGATTAAAAAGACAGCATTCAACAAACGTGAATAAGAACACGTGAACGTGTAGATTACAAACAGTGAGACGGAAAGGAAAACTTTTGATTTAAACTTCTTTAATCTGATCTTTTATACAGGGTCCCATTAAATAGATTTATTGTTTTTATATGCTGTTGAAGAGGTATTTAACTCCAGTAAAATGGTTGATAGTGCTACTTCCTATTTCAGTTGTTCAACAGAGACTTTCTTTTTTATAACAACCACAAATGGCGAGCCCACAAGAGAGAAGCACTGGAAAGGTAAGAGTTTTCCCACGTTTACCTTTTCTATTAAAGCCCCGCATTTTGCACATGCTGTGCAAATTAAAGTTGTAAGTTTAGGTCCAGTGGTAGTTTATTTTTATTTTTTTGTTACAGTGGTAACAGCACAGTGGTTTTGTTAAGCTGAAACAAAATGTTTGCTTGGGGGGGGGGAGCTGTAAACAAGAAACAATAATTTAATCCAAACCTTGTGTTGGTGAACTAAAATAGTACTTATTGAGAATTTTGTGTTTTTTATGAATTTGTTCAGTCCCGTGTATACAAAGACTCCATAGCAACACCTTGTTTCACATAATACACTGAGAAAATTTGTACTAATTATTATCTTTGCTTAAGAAAGGATATTCCCCAGATCATGCAGGTCTTCCAAGTTCAGCTAATTAAAGCTAATGAGTGTGTGTAGGTATGTTTGTGTGCACATGATGACCTTTTTTGAGGTTGAGTTTGCTTCATTGACCCTGAGCCTCAACAATGTTTGTCTCCGGAAAAAAAAGAAAAAAGTCAGCAGTCGGTCTGTAAGGTGGGAAACTGTCACAATCCCCTCTGTCTGTGTTTCTGAGTTGTTGTTGTTCTTCTTCTTTTTTTGTTGGACTTTAGTATTTTTGTCTTTTTATCAGATGCTCTTGGTTTGGCTGCTTCCATTTTTTTCTTTTTTTGTAGCTTTGCTTACTGTTGAGCTTTTGATTTTCATCTACTCAGTTTCCAGAGTCTTTTGTCCTGGTTATGTCAAAGTTTCAGTTAGTTTGTATTTATAGAGTTTACTGTTTCCCTCGATAGCCATGTACAGACCTTTTTGTGGCCAGGTGCTAAAGTGAAGGAAGGAAGGAAGGAAGGAAGGAAGGAAGGAAGGAAGGAAGGAAGGAAGGAAGGAAGGAAGGAAGGAAAGAAAGAAGAAAGAAAGAAAGAAAGAAAGAAAGAAAGAAAGAAAGAAAGAAAGAAAGAAAGAAAGAAAGAAAGAGTAGAAAAGTAAAAGTCTGGAAAAGAGTGCAAAAGTCTTGAGCCACTCTTCATTTATTTCCATTTTGTTTCCAGAACAGATCTTTAAAAAGTGATCTTGAGCAATAGTTCCCCAGAATTTCTGAAGTTCCGTCAATATTTTTCTTTGAACATTGGCTGCTTTTTCCTTCATTTTCAGTCCAGTCCTTATACCTGACCATTTTCAGTGGAACTTTTGTTTGTTTGTTTGTTTATTAAGCCTCTTAATGCAGATCTGTGAATAATTGAAGCATAAAATGGCACCTAACTGAAGAGATGAACCAGTGTTGTGTTTACAAAAAATCAATTCTAAATGGTATCTTTAGGCACTCTGTTACAATTTCTTTAGCTGAATTTGAAAAATAAAACTATCTACAGCAGATAAACAATATCTGAAAGTCATGTTGTTAAGCAAAAGTTAAAAAAAAAAAAATCCAGCAAAGACATGACACAGCAACTGAGAAATGGATTTGGCCCTTTAGTTGATCCTTCTACTGTTGACTGAAGCCTCATCAGGAATGTCTCAGTGGAAGGGCGGCTGTTAAGAAGGCATTCTTAATCAAGGGAAACAGAGAGAACAGACTGAGGAATGCCACATTATACAAGAACTGGGATGAAAATAAGTGGCAAGAGGTCTTATGGTGTGATGAATCCAAATTTGAAATTTGGGGTTTAAATTGTCATCAGTATGTTTGGAGAAGGTCAGGAAAGAGGTACAGCGGTGAGTGTCTACAGCCATCTGTAAAGCAGATAGAGGTGGAGACTCTCTCATAGTTTGGGGTCCATTTCAGACAGTGTTGTGGATCTTGTCAAAATTGATGAAATTATGAATGCAGAAAAGTACCATCAGCATTTGATGCACCATACAATATCATCTGGAAAGTGTCTGATTGGCAAGTTTTCAGCATGGCAATGATCCCAAACACACTGCCAGTGAAGTAAAAGCATACCTGGATGGAAAAACACAGTGGAACACAATCAATCATGGATTGTCCTCCCAAGAGCCCTGACCTCAACATTTTTGAGGCAGTGTGGGATCAACTTGACAGCGAACAGAACAAAAGGCAGTCAGTATCCACAGAAGAGCTTTGAATGTCCTTCAAGAAGCCTGGAGAACTATTCCTGAAGACCACTTACAAAAAAAAGACATTACAAGAAAGCTTGCCTGGAAGAGTTCAGGCTGTGCTCAAGAATAAAGGTAATCATACCAAATACTGACTTTCAAACTCATTAGAATTGTACAAACTCTCGCTGCACCTGTTTCCCAATTTCCTAGCAGAAAGACTTTTGCACAGTGTTGTATTTATTAAGAAAAAAAAAAGTTGCACACAGTATAACACCTTGTTTACTTACATACTAATTTCTACTGCCATACACTCATGCAGATGTCTATCAGATCAAAAATCAACAGATTAATAAACATCAGATTTATACAAAATAATCAAGTCAAACAGATTTTGGTCTTTTGCAATCACCATTTCGAAATGGGCCGTTGATCAGGTGATGATACGTGTCTCTCATCCTTCTCACTGCTAGACAGTTCGATCCAGGACAGAAGAGAGCTGCTAGCCTGGGCTGCCTGCTGTAGTTACCTTTCTTTCTGTTTTCTGAACCAGTCCTTTCTTGGCATTGCACTCCATTAATATTGTACATTCAATTCAATTAAATTTCACTATATACTGCCAAATCACAACAAACAGTTGCCTCATATTGTATGGTAAAGACCATACAATAATTACAGAGAAAACACAACTGTCAAAACAGTGCATTTCTGCACTTGTAGTGTTCCTATGAATGTGCGGTAATATTCCAGGTGGTGTGCAAATTATCCAAACTAGTCAGGACATCACCCACAAACTGACTCCATCCCCTCTGGCAGCCTCTGTTGCTTTTTTCTCTGCAGCCTCACACATGCACAGCATGCTCTTACTTATGTCTTGTGGACTTGTGCACACACTTTGACATATGCTTTCATCTCGCTTGTATTGTTGAACAGTCCACTCAGCTAGAAAGCTCTTCCTGAGTTTCAGACACCTGATTCGTTTACGCATGCGACATGGCTGGATACGTGCACTTTGTTTTCATCCGAGACAGTGTGTGCTCGAGAAGTCGTAATAATCCAGAAGACTTTTGAGTAGGCCTGTAAGCAATGAAAATGAGGAAAAATCCACAAGATTTATGGAAATCCTGTACAAACTGACATCCATGATGGATAGGTCGGGGACTAATGTTTGTGACATCTGAGTATTTCCATAGACTAATGATCACCCAATTCTTTCTGCTGTCAGACAAAGGGCCTGACAGAGTCCATATGCACATTTTAATTCAGACTAGCTTGCTAGTTTCCTGAGTGAAACAGTGAAACACAAAGCAAACTCAGCATAACAACAAAACTAGCATATGAATAATACCTACAGACGGTGCCTTAGTGAAGAGGGAGAAAGAACAGATTTAACTTGAGGATCTGTAAACAACACGAGCTCACAAGACTGTGGCTATTTCCCAGCATGCACTTCTGCTAGATTACTATGGTTGCATGACATAAGCTAATTACAATCAACTAAGACAGCAACTCATTCACTAAGGGCATAACAACGTTGTTAGCTAGTCATCCACTTCCTCCCCTGCTTTGTTGCTTTGGCTGTTCACAGCTATGCCTTCTTACCCTCCTGTTTCCACTTCCCTGAGTACCTCGGTGTATAATTAGTCCAATCCTTCCCGTCACTCGTTGTTGTGGCATCTGTTGTATGTCCCTTTGTCTTTCCCTTGTGTCCTCCCAGATACTGTAATGTCACACTTTGGACTTCATTTGAGATTTTGTTACTTTTGGACTTAGCAACTTGTGGGAGTGTTTCCAGGGGTGTATCCGTAAAGGGTGAGATGGGGCAATGCCATTGGATGAGAGTAATGCTAATCTTACAATAACGCCCACGCAATGGGATGAAAGCGTGGATATGACCAATGAAGTTTTAATGTATTTAGTACTTTAAGTATACTAAATCAGATCTCGATGAATGAAATATTCAAGTTGAAGAGCTTTACCAATTTACATGGTGTAGTTTGTTGAATACAGTGACATACCAACAGTCAGTGGAAACCAAGATCATCAACCCTTTGTGGGCCAGATTCAAAATCACACCAAAAATCAAAGTCAAAAATTGTTCTTGTTTTATGTATTTTCAGTAAAGTTCTGCTACACTTCCTTCTACTTCTATTCTCCTATATTTTCAATACAAATATTGTACTTTGCACTCCGTGCCATTCATTCTAAGGCTTTAGTTACTTATTATTTTGCAGATTTTAAAAATAAATGTATTAATATGTACAGTATTATTATAGAGGTATCCCGGCAGTATATAAGTGATTAATCTCGAGTTGCAACACATTATTAACTCAGTAATCATATAAATATTGATGAATAAATAATTACAATCCAGTATTATAATGTATATGTTTCTGCATAACTACAACTGCTTTTATTTTAGGTACTCCTAAGTACATGTTTGGTGTTATTCTTTATAAAGTGGTATGGTATGGTGTAAACTAGAACTTTTCTTCAAATTTTTAAGTAGGATTATTACTTTTACTTCAGTAAAATGTCTAAATTTTTGCTTTGCCACCGTGAAAACAATGGGCTCTTTAAACTCTTTTGCAGTGCCACTTTTCATATAATACCAGCTATATGAGGATGCAAGGTTGGACAGGAGCCTAAAGAAAACCATACCTAATATTTTCTATGCTAATTTTCTATAATACTTATTGATTTTCCTAAAGCATATTGTGTCAGATAGTTTTTATTACTTACCTGTAATTTTAACATGTTTAATCTTTATTCCCTCATCACATGTCTGCATTAGAAGTGAATAAAATAACATTTGCTGTGATTTTTCACCTGTTTTAAAGGGATTAAGATTAGAAAGGAACATCCCAGAACAAAATAGCTTATTGAGAGGGATATTGTTTGCAATGACATGCTGTCGGGGCCACTGACTAAACCGTAATGGGGAACAGTGTGACTGCGACAAGGGCAGCTAGTGACGTTCACCTTGAGACAAGGGTCACTCTTCTGCCTCATAATCCATAAAGGAGCCATAATAGCCTTTCCCTTTGCCAGACATGACCCCTTTTTACATCAAAGTCGAACAACACTATCTGCCAGCACTGAAAGGTACCTCTGCTCTCACAACATAACTGATCATGCTCTGGCATGCAGGACAAAATGGCCTTGTGTGGAGCATGCAATAAGTCGGCGGCATTCGTTAAAATGTGCACATTTAGGATATTAATATTTCATGACCAATTTGAATAAATAAATAAGTTGGTTTTTTTTAACAGCACACTGAGCGGCTACCAGGCTAGAACAATAATCGAAACTGCTTTCGATTAGGAACGTACAGTTTGGTCTCTGTCTTAGTGCCTGAGACTGCTGTTTTGAGACTGCCGTTCTTGAAATAGTTCAGGAATACAAATGTATGGATGAAGTGAATCGTCAAGCTCTAGTCAGGAATAATTAAGATAGATATGCACACACAGAGATATACTGTATGCATGTGTGGGGGCTGTTGAAATCTTAACAACATTTTCAGGAATTTAAGGATGCAATAATTATGTCTTTATAGAAAACAGTCTGTACACAGAGTCAGAATCATTATAGGCAAATTTGTCGTTAGCTTTCCTCTTGAAAAATAATAAAAGAAATCTACAGTTTTGTGAAATAATTTAAACTAATGAAAATTAATAGGTATCCAAATTTCTCTTAATAGAACCGAAGACTTTTGATAACATAACATTTCCTAGCGCACCATTTTGAAGCAAACGTTTCCACCGAAACCGCTGTTTGTAGCTCCTAATCAAACTGCTCCAGTTCTCCATGTTTCTCCCACCTGCAAGTTTCAACTCTTTTCATTGATGTTCTTTTGGATCAAGTTTAGCACTCTCTACAAACCACCTCACAATGATCCAGTATTTTCTTTTCATCTATTATTGAGTCTTTTTTTTTTTTTTTATATGTGCTGCAAGTCATTGTCCTGTGGCTCCATGACCTGTGACTGAGATAATAATCTTCTGATATCTTTATGCTCTGCACAGATTCAAGCGACTCTGTGGCAGACAATGAAAAAGCACTTGCACAGTTAAACTGAACATCCTCTATTTTCTACACTGGTGTTCTTTTCTTTACACCGACATTGTGCTTTTGTTTAATCTGTGAAAAATATCACCCAGAAGAGCATACTTGCAGATGCATTTATTTATTCATTTTTTAAAAATGTTTCTCTGCAAAATATTTGGTTCACTGGGTCACAGGGCTGGAGTCTATAATTCCATTGTGCCCCTTAAAGTACTTGATAATATTTACAATTATGATCACCAGAAAATCCAGCTGCCAAGGAAAGTTCTATTTTCCTTCTGACACAACATTTATACTTTGTTGTTAAATCTATGCCATAGGTACACTGGAACCACAAACCCTTTGGAAACCCTACCTATGCAGTAACCTGACGAGCACCTGTCATGCTCCGAGAGTGAAAGGAGTCGTACACGGTCACTGAAAGTAAAAGTTTCTTAAGTGTTTATTTTACTCAGTGTTTAAAGGTGCAGTGATAACAGAGGACCGGCCGGGGCTCAGGCTGGTCAGCGGGGCGAGGCAGGCGGCACAAACACACAAAAATACAGGCCGGGTTCTGCACAAGAGGTAAATCCACACAAAGATATTAATCCAAACAGTTAATCACGAGAGAGCCGGCAGAGATACCTCACCGGCGCAATGATCCAACGAAGACTGAAGAGTCTTTCCCAGCTTAAATACCCGCCTGATGAGTGCTCATGAAGAACAGGTGAGTAATGAATAACTTTGGACAGGTGTGTAAGCCACCGCGTGGGCGGGATAACCAGGAAATCTGTCTTGACGAATGACACACCCACAACAAGGAAAACACACACGAGAGGAAAGCAGACTGGAGAGTGCGGGGACCATGACAGCACCCCCCTAGAAAGTCATCAACCCAGCCCGCAACTGTTCAGTACGATTCCTCCTGAGCAGCTCTAGACTATCTCAATATGTGTTTTGTAAGGGTATCACATGTGTTTAGAGAGTATCCTCATTCTGTTTGTTTACAAGGGTATGACTTATTCACTGATATGGGTTTCCTGTAAACATTCCATCATTGACATGCTATTTTGTAATTTTTATACACATGAAGTGTTCCATATTCACAGAAATATTGTTCCATTTCTTACATCACTAATAGTATTTCAAGCAAAAACTGAGAAAAAGAGAAACATGGATGGAAACTGAATGAGACAGATACATTTGTTAAAAGGTAATGCTGTTTTGCTCTTCTCTGAGAGGCTTCAGGTCCTTGAAAGAAGTAATTATGGCTGCTTCTTAGCTGCTAGCAAAAAAAAAAAACCCCACTGTCATGCTGTTAAAATGTAGACTGCAAATGCATTTACCTTGATTCAGACCACCGAGTTTCTTCTCTCCATATTCAGCATTATGAAGATTATTATACTACATGTGCCAGTATGTAAAAAAAGAGCAAAATACAAGTGTTTTTTTTTTTTTACACTGTAAATTGAAGCAATATTTTCCCGTTACAAACGAACCATCACATTAGGCTAATAAATTCATCACCAAACTGCAGACAACCCATGTTATAATATAGCTATTTTTTGTCAACGAGTGACTGAGTCTCCTTGATGTTCTCCCCCTGTCACTCACTAAGAGCTGATTTCCTAATTTCAGAATGAACGATGGATGTCAAATTCGTCAGAATTGATTTGTAATTTCTCTGTCAGTCATTTCTTGACAGCAGGTGTCATGTTTCTCAAATGACAGATGTAGTGTCTCACTTTGGTACCAAACTTTTTGAGCCACGAGCTTTTAGGAATCAGACTTTCCTAATTTACGACCTCTAACAGGCCCTGTTGCCTACAGCTATTCCGTTTAACACTTAATGAATTTGCTGTTTTTGTCATTATTATGATTCTGCTCAGCCACTAAAATACGTAGCCGGCACATACATAGCAGTGATGGACTGTAGAGGTCTGACAAAGACAGCTATTAGACACAGAAAGGGATACGGTGGGGTGGGGGGAGCAAAATTGGACTAAAGTGAGCGGCCTAATGCCTCCACCAGCAGCTGTCGAGCCATCTCACGATGCTGTTGCTAAATGAACTCCATGGCCCTACTGTTCACACTCCACCCACCTCCTCCACCCACCATCTTCTTCACCCTCCCTCTCTTTTTTTCCACCTCTCCTCTCAGAAATTGGGCACTGAGAGTCCATTCTGGCCCACAGATCAAATCATATTATATTGTCATTTTCCATATCAGCTCTTTCTCCTTCTTCCTATACATCCTTCTCACTCTATCATTCTCCCATCTCTCCCCTTTAACTTCCTCTGTCAGAATCCTTTGCTGTCTCCCTCACTGCACTAAGAAAAGGGCATCTGATGTGAGGAATGATGCAAGTCCAGGGGTAGGGATTTTTTTTTTTTTTCATTCCTGAGGTGTAATCCCATCAGATGAGCTGCAGACATTAGGCTCAAAAGTCACAGACTGCATGGTTGCTTTTATGTTCAAGCTGAACATTACTCATCTCTGTGGTGCCTTTTGTAGCTGAAGTCATGTGCAAGAGGCAAACCCATTTATTAATGGTTTAATAGAAGAGTCCTTTTTTTGGAATGACATTTCAATGTCATCAGGATATATAAGTTTCACAAAACTGGTGAGTCTGTTTCAGAGAGGAGTTCCAAATGAAAATCTAGACTTCAATGCCTCCTCCTCGTCAGAAATATCTGCCGTTGACCTTGGGGACATTAGATTGTTAACATCCTTGACCGATCCTAGGAAATAACTGTTCTGTCGCTCTCACCAGTGCATCTCTCCACTCTCCCTTTGGGCTCTTTAGGAGGGGAATATCACAGAGTCCTTTCTGGACAACCTCTCCTCCTGAGGCCACAGCAAGGCACATATATTATGGAATGCAAACAGACAAAAACAAATGAATAAAGTAGATCCCTGAGGGAATCGTGACCATCGTCTCATTGCATTAGAACTAATGTCCATCATCAGTGTCCTCGCCTCGCCGAGGAAGACCTGTGAACTGCCTTGATGTAAAAGATTGTGAAGTAACCGCAAAGTAATTAAACTCTACAGTTTTAAACGAGTTACACACAGGCACAGATGGCTCTTGCATATGAAGAATATATGAGTTCACAACCCAATACAAGCACTACAATAATAAAGATGTAAAAACAAAACAACAATTTTGCTCTGAAATTGCATATTATTTTAAAAAGGTAACACATTTGACACACTGTAATTAAATCTAAGAGTGGTTCTATTAAAATGATGATAATTACTGCATGAAAGTCTTTTAAGAATCTTGCTCATCTGTGATTTTTTTTTTCTTCTTTATACTAAATGGTCTTGTCTGAAAATAAAAATAAAATAAAAACCTTATTATGAATAGAGGGTGCAGCAGTATTAATTGAACCAAACCTCTAATTATTCGCTGTTCTTATATTACTAAACAAATCTTGCAACTTTGGTTTACTATCTGAAAAAAATGGAGAGAGACATCTAATTTCAGTTGTCAGTTGAACATAAAAACTGCACGTATAGAATCCATCCATCCATCCATTTTCTGCCATCCTGTTTCATGCAGTGGCAGCAGTCAAAGCAGAGATTCCCAGACCTCTCCCTAGCCACCTCATCTAGCTATTCTTGGGTGACACTGAAGCATTAACAAGCCAAGTAAGAGAGAGAGAGAAAGCAATCTCTCCAACGTATCCGGGGTCTGCCACAGTGTCTGCTTCTAGTTCTCCTTCCACATAACCGGAACAGCTCATGTGGGAGGCATCCACTAGGCATCCTAGCGAGGTGGTCAGCCAACCTCAGCTGACTCTTTACACTCTAGACGAACTCTCCTCTGTGCCGCTCCCTAATGACAGAGCTCCTTCCCCTATTACTAGAGTCCAGTCGAGACACTCTTTAAAAGAAGTCCCTTTCCGCCACTTGTAGCCACAGTCTTATTATTTCAATCACTACCCACAGCTTATGGCCATAGGTGAGGATTGGTCATCCAGTAAATCGACAGCTTCACCTTCATGCTCAACTCTCTTTTCACCATTAACAGACTGGTTCAGCTGTTGCTGTGCCGATCCATCAATTTTCTGCTCCACTGTACAGAATCACCAGTCAAATCTGATCAAAAAAAAAACAATCCCTAAAAATTTTTTGACTTTGCTGTTAATGTTTTAAGCAAATTTGTCAATGCAAGTAATCTCACACTCATAAAACTAGAGTTTTGAAGAAATTATATCTCAATTTTGTTATTTTATTCTTTTTTTTTTCTTTTTACAAAACCTTCCTTTTAGCTACATAGTGCTGAAACAATCCGTGCTTTAAATCGTTATTTTAAAAAAATCAATTAAACCAGCATAAAAATGTAAATTCTGAGGGTTTGAAATGTATTTGAGTTATTTGTAAGCAGTGCTGCATCAACCAATAAGCAAACAGTTTATCCAGTGCAAAAATCTACCCACCTCCTGAAGGAAAACAACCAGTCACAGTAGAATCGAGCCTCTGGCTGATCCAATCTAGCACCAAATGTTTTCTGCATAGCAAACCTGAGGAACCAATCCTGTCAACGAGAACAATGTTTATTGTAAAACAAAATTAGCTGATTGATAATTGATTGAAGGCTCATTATGATTGTGCCATTTCAGCTTTTATAGCCAGTTGTTACTGCTCTTTATTATTACAGAGGTTTTCCTCTGATCCTCCTCTGTGAATGCACTGATAAATCTCTAAATTGCTAAAAGGAGGCGAGATCCAGGTGGAGGGAAGATGGATCCACCTTTTGAGATGAGAACAACCCGTTACGCTGCTATAAGTGCAATAAAAGCTTCCCAGAGTACACACTTTTCCCTCTAAATCGTGTTTGCGGTAAAAGTTTTGTTTTTAACAGCTAGCATCTAGCAATAGTCCAAGATGCCCTAGGCACTGTGGAAGCTAGAGCTTTCACAACCTGTTTTTAAACATACCTCTGATTTGCAGGTGTTGTCTGGTTGAGACACGAGGTCACTGCTGGAACTGTGCTGCAGGAGGATCCTCAGTAATGTCTCCCAACATCCTCATATCTCTCTCCCGTGAGCTGGAAGTGCACGCAGCCTGTGTGCACGGAAGGTTTTACATATGTTTTGCATGCAGTTTTGGGACTATGTCAATTTTTGAAGCTGTTACTTCTCAGATAGATTGCGTTAGGTTCATTGTAATTGCATGTGAACATCAAGATCACATCAAATGTATTAAAAAACAAACTGTTATGTTTTTTTGTATAATGCTGAGTAAGTTAATCAGTTAGAGAAGCGTGAGGATTTGGGAATTAAACATTCCTTTCAGTATGTTTTACATACACTGCGGCTGCACAGTACAGTAATCTTGTAATTCAAGGTGTGTGTGGGTGTGAGAACGTGTTCTTTAGTCATCACAGACCCACACTGGACCAAACAGAAGGTCCGCCTACACCCTGAACTAAACTATAAGACAGCTGAGTGAAGCTGAACTGTTTTGTGTATCTCATTCAATCAATTTGAGTAAAACACCAAAGTCACAATGCCCCCATAACCAGAGCTGCTAAGACCCCAACAGAAGCAGATGAAGGTGTTTAAAAATAAAAATTAAAAAAAATCAAGGATTTTACATGTACTTTCTAACAAAAATAATGTTTTTTAACTTCATATCAAGTAATTTCTTGCAGTAGAAGAGAAATATTTGTTCTTCCAACAGGTGTCATTTTCTTAAAGTACTGCCTCCACCAGATATGTTTGTGCTTCTGAGGTTTTGCCATTACAGCAGTGCACATACATGCCTCCGGAATGCACAAACAGTAAAGCAGGTTCTTGCTTACGCCGGAATTGTGTGAAATATACAGTACTTAAAATGGCAATGTGAATTCTGCAAAAATGATTCTGGGATTATAGAGGCTGTTTTGTGTTGCTTTGGGATATTTCAAATCCTTTTTAGCATTATAAGCTTTTTGAAATTCCTGTCAGTCACTGACAGGAACTGTCGAAGCTAAGTCGGCTTCATCAAGGCAGCCAGTAATATCATTTCAGCATGCAAATATCCTCATGAGGGAAATTTTTAATTCTTTAGCAACGGCCAGGAGCCACAGGCAGGTCCAAGTTCACTCTCTGCACAAAAGATGATCCACGTTTTTCTTTCTTATCAACAGCTGGGAGGAGTGAGATTCAAGTGGGATTGATCTTTTTTTTATTATTATTATTCTTTTGAGCTTAGGTACAGAAAGTTAGCTGAGATGCTTTAATTTATTCATGTGGAAAAAAAGAAAAAAAACAGAAAAGGAAAAAATGTCATAAGAGAAAGAGCAACAACAATGACTAAATCTGGGGTTGCATTAAAAATAAAGTATGATTCTACTTCCACGCGGGTTTATGAATGAGTTAAAAATAGATGTCCATTTCATATAAGCTGACAAGGATATAAGATAGCCAAGTTGTCAAGGCATATTCGGTTATGTACAATCTATTATACTCCAGGGCAGTTATATACATGTAGAGTCCCTAGGTGGCATTTTCCTGTTTGCAAAGGCGATGTCTAAACAATGTCTTCCTGTTGAGCTCTTTGGTAAATTCTTTATGGGATTAGCAAGCCTACAACAGCGTATCCGTCTCTCTCTCTCTCTTACACACACACACACACACACACACACACACACAGCAGGGATAACTATATACTTACACCTTACAGCTAAACTTTTCTGTCATGTTAAAGGCTCTTTTTTTCTGTGGCTGTCAAGTCAGTTTGCTGCCATAAAAGGCACAAATTTCAGTGTCAAATTTCACTAATGTTAAACATAGCATGAAGGACGTGCATATTTATTGCAGATTTGATGATGATTATTTAAAAATCTGGCCCATTAAATGAAATGCAGGTTTTCTTTTTTTCTTTTTTTTCTACACACCAAGGAGAAGTAGATACTGAAAAACTGAAGCATGTGACCCAGTGTTTTCTGTTTTTTGGATCCTATTTGGTCTCTGTTTGGTTCTTAGTTTCTGAGTTCTGCACTTGGTCATTATTTTGCATTTAGTCCTGTTTTCCTCATGTTTTCATACTCAGTCCTAGTCTTGTCTCTGGGTTCTGTCTGTCATGTTTAGTCATTTCCTGTTTTACTTTGTTAGCTTTAGTCTTGTCTGTTCATATTCAGTTGTGCTTCCTTAGTCTTGTTAATCAGATTCTGTTCAGCTGTGCTCCCTGGTGTGTCTTATTTCTCTGATTGCCCAGGTGTGTATATATTGTCTGCGCTTCCCTCTGTTCCCCGTTGTGTCCAGCCTGTCCAGCTCTCTTTATGTTTTGTGCTGTAGCTAATAAAGCTGAAAACCAAGTTTAAGTTAAGCCTTCTGTCTTCTTATACTGTTTGAGTGAATTTGACTTTGCAGTTGAGTGAGTTAGGTGCATTTAACTTTCCGTATTCAACTATTCACACAATATTAGCATTTTGCTTAATAAGCAGTATGGCTTTTCTGCCACAACCCCCCCCCCCCATCCCCAGACAAAACCCCTTCAAATACTTGCTTTCCTTTTTGCCATCAAATATAACAATATTGATCTGCTAACCCACAAATGTAAATGCTTTTTTGAAACCTTTGATGTCTCCTTGTTGCAAAAGTGTCACCTTACTAACCTTTCAGCAAAGCTGAGAGAAGAGGCTGAATGCCTTACTAACATCACACCTTTCCTCAGTGACCTTCACCCTTCACCCTCCCCTTCCTTATAAGCAATCAATAAATATGCTATTTCAAGTCATGATGGGAAAATCAATCAGAGTATTTTTTTTCTACCACCTTTTCTCGCCAAGCCCTCTTTCTCCTCATACATTTCTCAGAGTGCCTCCGAGGGCCAGTTGTGAAAGTGGAAAGTATTTTCAAGGACTGCTGTGGATGCGATTGAGTAAAAAGATTAATGAAGCTTGACATAAGAAATGTGTTTGCACAGGTGAGCAATGGATGCGGTTTGATTTTTTTTTTTTTTTTGTTTCCGACAAATTTCACTCACCACAAAAAGGGCCTTAAAAATTGAAAAGGATTGATTGATCATTGATTTACACGACACAAATCCAGAGGAAAAATATCATTCTTCGAAATTTACATTTGTGGGACTGCGTACAAAATCCAAGAATCACATCTATGTGCACATCTCAGTGATCTACCTTCTCCATTTTTGTTTTGATAGTATTGAGTTTATTATCTCTCGCTCTGCTTATTACAGCTGCACTCCAGTCTTTTAGAGGCAAATTAAAGGCAGTTAGTCAGAACTGAGACAGTACTCATACACATTACTGCCAGGCTTGAAGTCTGAATATCCAAAACCTCCTCTTTTATTTTGCCATTATTGTGTAGTTAATGAAAACCAAATGAGAAATCACTTTAATATTCTCCATGTGAACTTGTTCTTTGCAGATGACTTATATATAGCACATAAATGTTTCTCAATGCATGTATAATACAAATAAATGTTTATTATGGGTGACTAATCTTATATATTAAGTGACAACAATCCACTAAGTTACCAGCCCGAGAGCTGAAATGACATTTAAATGCATAAACTGAATATTACAAATATCACCCCTAATACTTTTGCCCTGAGACTGTTCACATCACCATCTAATAATAATAAAAGAGGTTAACCTTACAAAGTGCTTTGAGATGATTTTGCTTGTTGTGAATTTCATATTGCAAAAAGCTAATGGTCCCAATTAAGGTCCATGTTTTTTGAGGTTTTTTTTTTGGAGTGACAAATAAATTGAATTGAACATTTTCTTTAAGCATAAACTCTTCTGAAATGCCTTAAGGAAGCAAGCAGCTTTTTCCTTCTCCTAAAATATGTATTGAGAATCTTCATAATTCAAGTGATGAGTTATTGAATTTAAAGGACTCATGGATAAAAATAATGGTGAAATATAATTTATACAACAAGGAATGTCATTCATCCCTCGAGAACACACTCACAGTAGACAATATCAGCTGCAGTGGTTTCTGAGTAAGCAACCCCATGTCATCAGTAGCATTTTATTAATATATATGTTCTGCATGTTGCATGTTCTTTCACACTAATGATACCCTTGCCTTACCCCTGTTCTAATCTTTTCACATCAGTTGTTATCAACATGTTGAATGTTCAGACCTCTGACAGATAACCTGAAGCATATCTCACCTGTCATACTCAGATTAAGAGCTGTGTGATCAAATATTGTTTTTGTAGCATCACAGTTCAGTGAGCTGCAAGGCCCATCTCTTGTAACCAACCATGTTAAATTTCCAGCTCTGTCTTGGGACCGTTTGCACCTCACTGTCGTTCGACAACAACAGCATCCTTCGAGATTAGTGCTGTGATGCTAATTTGATTGTTGCAGTAATTGGCTGGGATGATTTAAGTAAATGCGCACGCTGATGCTGGATACTGATCACCTTTGAAACTAAACTAACAAATAAATAAAGTTCAAATAAACAAGAAGGTCTGAGAAGTGGGGTAATGGGTTACGCAGTAAGCAATTGCTGCTTTTTGTCACTTAAACTAAATACGATATACAGAATTTATTCCTCAGCGACAACAAACTGTCATTAAAACACGCATTGCAGCAAACAGTGGTAGCAGTGAGAGGTAGCCACTAAACAATTACGACTAACATCAATATAAAAAGCAGTATAAAAAAGAGAAAAAAAATTTAATCAACATAAACCTTAATCAGTGTCATTAGCCTTTTCACAGCATGAATTTATGCCCCTGTTACCCCCATGAATTCACTTTAATGCTCGGACTAAATCATTCAGCAGCCAAGTCATTCTGTCACTAAATTATTCACCATCAAAGAATAGGTTACATCAGGTTAGAGCCTGTGGCCTCATGGCATTTATCTTTGGGCAGAAAACAGTCAAACTAGGCTCCAACAACAACAAAACAAACAACAACAACAATGATAATTATAACAGTGTTTTTTTTTTAATGCAATAGATGTTTGCAAAAACTATTTATTTCTTTACAATAATGATGCGCTGTGCAAAAATAATAGCAATGAATGTAATAAAATGTAAGTAGCGTTACTAATTTCAGTCAGCTCCTGTTAATTAATGTGTAATAAATTTAAAGGACATTCTTTGAAAGTATCAATAGCTATTTCCAAGTGTTTTGTTTGTTTGATGAACAAAATAATGTTTGAGTCTGGCCTGAGACTAATACACACGCCTGTTCTTTGTGTGTTTCCTCCCAAACTTTGCAAATTTTACCCTCACCCTTCTCTTAATGACAGGATTAACAATGTCCAAGTCTTTCAGAATCAAAGTTTGATTTTGTTTCCTTGATGTTGTTCGTGCTTTTAACACAATGTGGCGAAGCCATAATGTTGAACACAGGCGATAATAAAGTTCTCATTCAGCTAACATTCCGCCTGTTTGCGAGTGGTCCACTTTGTACCTCAGAAATAACAAAGAGTAAGAAAAAACACATTTAAAAGATCAGTTTGGGCACAGTTTTATATCCACTCACTTGCTTACATTATTTCCTAGATTATTTACTGTTGTGCAGTGAATTTTGATGACCTTTAGCCATCAGTTGCCCCACTCACTATGAAGACAGCAAGCAAGGTACTGACAAAAGGAAGTTGTCTTGATCTGTGGGGTGGGCCCAAGGTTTTAAGATGTTGGGGTTTGTATTCTCTCTTTGGTTCTTAGTTTTATTTATGGTTTAGGTTTTGATTTTCATTGCACATATTTTTGTAATCATCTGTCTTGTGTCTTGCATTTAGTTTTACTTTCCTTCCTCTGTTTATCATTGATTGTCTTCACCTGTGTGATTACCCTCACCTGTGCCTCGTTCCCCCAGCTGTTTCCACTTCCATGACGACTCTCATGTGCATAAACTGTCCCGTCTTTTACCTTACTCTTTCTCCCAGCATCCCTTTGTTCTCCCCTTGTGTTTTCTCAGTTTTTCTATGATTATTTGGAACTCTTGGAGTGTAATTAATGCTTTTAGGTTTGCTGCTGGTTTTCTGGCCTTGTTCTCAACCTGAACTTTTTACTCCTGCCTGTCTCAGCGTCTGGCATTTGGGTCCTTTTCCTTACAAATCATCACTGGGAAAGAGACATTATAGCTGTCAAGTTTCACTTACGCTAGACAGTTTCAGATTTCCACATAGGAAAAATGAAAACAGCTACTATACTTTTCTATATTGTCAAAAAGGCTTCCTCTGTAGCTGGTAAGAGAAAAGTGTCACTGGCTTTCAGCGTGTATGTTGATGCTCTGCTATTTTGTGACATTGGTTACAGACCGGAGCAATGCTGGTTAAGAGAGAGAGAATCTCACAATATCTACTCAAGTCCAGAAAAGCAACTCGAATGATAATTGTGTTCAAGTGGGATTTATCAGTTCAACAAATTTTAGTTTTCTAGTCAAAAGAGAAAAAATGTTGAAGGACCCCCAAAAGCCACAAGTTCGCTGTGTATCAGTGAACGTGTGGCTTTGAAATATCAGTCACATGACACATATAGTAATTACAGACCCAAAGAGTTTTCAAGGTAGAAAAAAAAAAGTGTTGGCTCTCCAATTACTACTAATGGTTCCCAGGATACTTAAGAGTAGAATGGGAGGCAGAGCCTTCAGCTTTCAGGCCCCTCTTCTGTGGAACCAGCTCCCAGTTTGGATTCGGGAGACAGACACCCTCTCTATTTTTAAGATTAGGCTTAAAACTTTCCTTTATGATAAAGTTTATAGTTAGGGCTGGATCAGGTGACCCTGAACCACCCCTTAGTAATGCTGCTATAGGCCTAGGCTGCTTCCCATAATGCACTGTTTCTTTTCATTCACCTGATTTACTTTGTTTATACTCCACTCTGTATTTAATAATTAGTTATTATTAATCTCTGGCTCTCCCCCCTCAGCCCCAGCCGGTTGCGGCAGATGACTGCCCCTCCCTGAGCCTGGTTCTGTCGAAGGTTTCTTCCTGTTAAAAGGGAGTTTTTCCTTCCCACTGTCGCCAAATGCTTGCTCATAGGGGGTTGTTTTGACTGCTGGGGTTTCTCTGTATTATTGTAGGGTCTTTACCTACGATCCAAAGCGCCTTGAGGCGACTGTTTATTGTGATTTGGTGCTATATAAATAAAACTGAATTGAAATTGAATTGAATTAATTAACCCTGTTATATAGTAGCGTACAGTGTCCACATCATGGATGGACCTCAGGGGTCCAGGGCCACTCAGTAAGGTCACTGTGTGGCCAGTTGAATTCTTCTTCAATTATAAATTACACTAATTCATAGTTTAATCCCATTGTTTGGTTCACAGTAGTTTAGTGCTTCTGCATTAATTGTGGTAACCAGCATGATTGAGGAGGACACTGAGAGGATGGGCCTATGGTCAGACTTTAGGAAGTACCCCTCATGCCTCTTTGAAACTAAAGAGGTCATGCATCAGATTGTGCAGCTAGTTTTAAAGCATGACCCTTATATATTTTTGGCAATGGCAACAGAATGAAGTTTAGCTATAAATTCATTAATTCATTCATTCATTCATTAGAAACTGGTGTGTCAGAGAATAGTAATAAAATAAAAATAATTAATGATATATTTAGTAAATATTCCAACAATAAAATACCGGTGATTTATGAAAGAGGGTCTTACCTGAAAAGAGGTTATTAAGAGGTAATATCAAGTTACTTATACTTGATTTTATCTTTTATGCTCACCTTTAAAGTGTTTGTTACTGGAAAGCTTCAGATTATGAAGCATACAGAGACAGGCTCAATTAAGACCCAACGGCAAGGAGTTTTCTTAGCAAGCACACAGTGAGAGTTACATGCTCATACTCTAAAAGGAGGTTCCTTTGATTTATTTAAAATGGTCTGTATAGAACAGTATGCATGAAATAACAAAAAAAAAACAAAAAAAAAAACAAGCAAACAAAAACACCAGTTCGTGTGCTAATAAGAACTTGATTAGCACATAAAAAGTTTGGGTAATGAACCACAGGATGTAGGTTTTAACTGTTAAATCAGAAATCAAGGAGAAGCAAGTAGACAATAAATTGATAATCTTCTCTGCAATTACATTAATGCTAATTTAGGGAAATTCAGTCCTCAGCTTTGTCAGCTGAAGTCGAGTTTGTTTGTTTACTCGTCGTAGCAACAGGGTGTTTTGTTTTGGTTGAAGCCAGCACTACTGTGTTGCCACTCGTCTGCTATAAACTGGCTGGTGCCCAGCGATGGCTGAGTAATAGGCTGAAGCCAGTTTTTGTTCATTGTACAGTGAATGAATTGTATTGGGGAATGTTGGTCTGTGAGATGAAGGTCCTTGTCATATGCACATGCTAGACGGTACCATGCAATTGGCTGGATCATCGACACCTCGTCCCCATCCATGAGCCCTCTGCGCTCCCTCGTTTTATCACAGGCTGTGTTCTTTTTTGTCATCTCTAATGTCAGTGCCGTAATGCCGCTCAGACTCGTTACGTCCACAAGCCAGGCGGAGCTGCCACCGACAAAGAGCGAGTTAGTGGGTACGCGCAAGTGTGTGTAAGCACACATCGGCTTTTTGCCTTCTATAACCATGTTGCCTTGACAACCATGCTTCTGTGCTCTTTGTCCTTTGTCACCGTGCATAGCGGCAACAGGATGAAATCATTTGCGTGATCAAGGTCATTCACAAGCACAAGAGCAAAGCACATAGAAAGAATGAGCTGAAAATTCAGAATTTTACTTATGGATTTGATGTGCAAAGTTCTCAGTCTGGTGAATACATTTTGTGGTTCTGATACAACCTTTTCATGGCATTTATGGATGTATCACTTAAGGACTCCCTGGTGTCTGTTTTGTATTACAGCTTGTCTCTATTCATAAGGGGAAGCTTGGAAATCTTTAGGGGGCTGTGCTCCTCTAATCCCAGAGAAAAATGAAATATGATGGTAGCGAGCGCCCAAAGCAATTAATAGAAGAGAAAAAAGCCAGAAGTGGCCATTGGCAAATTGGAGGGTGACATATGTCTGTTAAAAAGAGCATCCCAGTGAGACCGTTTGACATTTGAGTACAGCAGACTGAAGTTTGTTTGGACAGTCTCTTCAATTGAGTGTGGTATTCAATGTTGTGTGTAGATTAGTAACAGTACAGTGTGTGTGTGTGTGTGTGTATGTGTGTGTGTGTTAGAATGTTTGCATGTGTGTGGATGTGGGTATTTATTGTATTCATGCGTGAATATGTGCTCAGTCTCACAAGCATTTTAAATCACTTTTATGACTCGGTTGTCTTTAGTTTTAAAAATACTATCCAGCAATTGTAACTGCTGGGACGTGTTTTCATACATGTATATGAGGTAGGCCAGCTGGGGGTGTTACTGAATAGATAGCATGGGAGGATTTGGGAAGACAGTAGGCAGCTGGGCAAATCTGCTTCTCCTTCCTTCATCTGATTACTCAACTGTGCACTGCTGAGGAATCAGGCAAGTTAATCAAACCACCAAAAAAAAAAAAAGTTAATCAAACCACTTTTACTTTAAGTCTGAACTGCAAACTTGAGAAAAATAGTCAGCTTCCATTATGGAATACTGACTGAAGTCGTGTTATATATTATTTTTTTCTTCCTCCCACCGAAAATACAGTACTGTGAAAAAGCATTTGGCTCCTTTTTTGATTTTGTCTTTTTTTTTTACATATTTGTCACACTTAAATGTTTCAGATCATCAGGCTATTAGTCAAACCTCAGTAAATGGAAAATGCAGTTTTTAAAGAATGATTTCTTTTTTAAGAAAATAAGTTATCCAAACCTACCTGGCCCTATGTGGAAAAGTACCCTAAACCTAATAACTGGTAGTCCCCCCCCGGCAGCAAGAAGTGCAATGAAGTGTTTGCAATAACTTGCAATAAGTTTTTCATATCACTGTGAAGGAATGGCTAAATCTTCTTTGCAGAATTGTTTTGGTTTTGTTTTAGCCGCTCTGGAGGGTTTTCCAAGCATGAACGGCCCGTTTAAGATCATGCAAAAATATCTATCCAGTCTAGACTTTGACTAGACAACTCCAAAACCTTTTTGAGCCATTGGGTGGACTTTTGGTCTGTTTCAGATCCTTGACCTGCTGCATCACACAAGTAACTAACTCAAGCTAATGACATCTATCAGGATTTTATGATAGAGAGCAGAATTCATGGTTCAAGTGGTCCAGGTCCTGAAGCAGCCCCAGATCATCACAGTACCACCACCATGTCTGACTGTTGGTATGAGGTAACAGGACTCAAAACTTTCAAAAAGTTCAACTTTTATCTGCAAACATAGTCTATCTGAATATTATCCCAAATGGGAGATGAGCCTTTGAGTTCTTTTTGGTCAGCAATGGTTTTTGCCATAGAACGCTCCCATGGATGATACTTTTGCCTTGTCTCTCCCTTAATACTGAACCACGAACACTGATTTTTCACCGAAATAAGTGCAGCTCTTAAGATGTTGTTCTGGGTTCTTTTGTGGCCTCCTGAATGATCACTGATGCACTCTTGCAGTAATTAGTTTTTTGTTTTTGTTTTTTGCATAGGGCCGGGGAGGTTTGGATAGCTTTTTCCCTCTAACTAAAATCGTAATTTAAAAATTGCCAGTGTCTAATACTAAGACTTGTATGGTAATCTGACACATTCGATGGTGACAAATGTGCAGAAAAACTAAGGAAATCAGGAAGGAAGCAAATACTTGTTCACATCATGGAGCTAAAGGGGAAAAACAATAAGAACTCACACTAAAATCTGGCTGCTATCCGCTTTCAATACTGCTACGATTATTCGATTCCTGCTCCGGCCACTTGAATGTGTGCATTCGCGACTTCAGCATGGACCTCAGCAAAACTGAACTTCAGTGGCAGACTTACAGTATCCGACCCTCATGTTGAGAATCATTACTGCTAATGAGAGTCGGGGCTCACAAAGACGACACAACGGAAAGCAAACAAAGCATTTCATGAATGAGTTGTGCCACTGATGCACTGTTGTAGCTGATTCATAAAGGCTTTTTTTTTTTTTTTTACATTATTGTGGATGAAAGGTAAAGAGAATGGCAACCTGCCATTCAATAAGACAACGGAGCTGTGGCATTAAAACTAAACGCTATACTATGTGTTAGTTATATTCAAGGGCGAAATCACATTCTTATGCAACTGTTCTGTTCTGCTCTGCACTGGCCTTCTATGCTCTGTGGGACTGAAATCATGATTTAGCTCAAATCAAGCATAATATGCTTCTGGGTGCCTTCGGGCTTTCTTTATTTGACTTGGTGTTGAAATGAGAGATGCACAGAGTATATAAGTCAGAATACTCCATTTCGGGCTGTTTTAAAATCAACCTAGAGTATGGATCGTTTCTGCTTCAGGTAAACTTTACTTTCACAAAACATTGGCTTTCTGCTAGGATAACATTCCCATCTGTTTCTCTCAGCCATGGCAGGTTTCTCTGGTCACTCGGTTGGGGTGAGGAGTGGTGTTAAATGTGTAAAAGTGAAGTCGGTGCACATTCACTGTTGTGATGGGCTCAGCAGGTTTCTTTCAGAAGTAATCTTTTTCGTGGGTGCGACTGCTGTAGGTCGTTTGTTGCATTGTGATGATTGGAAGGGCCAGATTTTTGAATAAAAAAGTCTACTGGCTGGAATGGAATTACCAGTTTTTTTAAAAAAAATGCATGGTTTTCACTTTCTTTACAACCGTGGTATTTACACTCGTGTCACCCATTTGACTCATAAAGGTTAACAGCCTTTGCTTATAGGTATTTAAAATTTATTTCCTCAATATTTCATTACCGACAGCAGAAATCCCCGCACATTTACTCTACCTTGTGAATAACTTCATTCTGAGCCAAGAAAATGTCTATTAAGCAAATACTTTTAATCAACAGGGAATTTATACACAAGGCGTAGAAGCAATAAAGAAGAAGATAATCAGGGCAGATAGCCAATACTATGAACGCCATGGGAGTAAGCTGGAGAAAATACAGAAGACTATTATTGCATGTAATCGCTGACAATATTCTCATGCTACACCACCATTACCTGCCTGAACTAATCACAACCCCATTATACATATCCAACCACAATAAATAGCCTTCACTTCATTACTTAGCTTCATGGGGAGCAATCAGAACTTTGTAAATAACTCCTATAAGCACAGCCTGTCAATGACAACACTTACCTTTTTTCTTTTTTCTCAGCCGTTGGAATAATAAATCCTAAAGCTCAACTTTTCATCCAAAAGATCACTGTCTTCACATATTTCCTCTCTATCATAGACTACTTGGTAGGTGGTTGTGTTCAACAGGGTAAAGTAAAAATATGCTGCATGTGTTATCCTAGTGGGAATCAAACCCCTGACCCCGGCAGTGTTATGTGGTGCTGCGCAGCCTAAGCTGCTCACCAGTCAAACCAGTGTGTTGTTACATTAATGTAGCAAGTAGAACAAAGACTTTGAGACAGGCAGAGCCCAAAAAGCCTTTGCCATCATACACATTTATCTGGTTTCTGCTGCGCTTCTTTCAGTATTTTTTTTTCTCCCATTTTCACTCGCTCTACATAACTTCCCCATCAGTTTTCATCATGTGGAATAATTTAATAATAAAAGGTGTTGCACTGCAACTCTGAATTTTTAAAATTATAATGGATGGTTTTGTCCCAGTCATGTATGTTTCTGTCACCCTCAACCCAATTCTGGCAAGGCATTTCATGCTTCCCTATACTTGTGCACACGCTGATAACCTGAAGATCGATCAAGTCACAAAAATTAAACCCATCATGGCTGCACAAGCGACGACGAGGATTCCAGGTGAATCCGACACCGTCTTCTGAGTGGATACAGAGAAACATTCAGCAGTAAATGAATAATTCTACTAAGGAATACTTTTTTTAATGTTTCTGAGAAAATGACCATGAGGTCACAACAGTGCTGCTGGAGGGCCATTAGTGAGTTTCATGGTAACACAGGTGGGGGGCCTTGGTGGCATTATCATTAAAAACTCCTGGGAGGATGGAGGACAAAAGAATCTTTCCCACTCTATAGTCAACTACAGAGAGAGACTGTGACAAAATATTCAGAACAGATCATTTACCTACTGAAAAGCTGCCCGAGTGAAAGGCAGTCCACTGAATGACAAACCTCTTGACATGAACACTGGGGAGCAAAAGCAGAATCCGTTGTCCTTTTAGGGAGGAGAGCTAGAGCCGGCTTCTGCTTGAATTTGTGTCATCCATGTTTAACAGTCTGTATTTTACTTTACTTTTTCTCTTGAGGTCCTTTTTTTTTTTTTTTTTTGGCTCATATTTTCTGTCATATCGCCGTCTAAGTTGAGACACTAACCATTAAAATTTTTCAACCAGCAAGTAAAAACAACCAACCTCTCACAATTCTTTTTAATGTCCACGCCCACCCTATTCATTATGAGACCCTATCCACACGATAAAGGCCACAAAAATATGAGGGGGGTGGGGCGGGGGGGCTAGAAATGAAGCCACAGCCGGAGGAAACCAATGAGCACAGGTGGAATATGTAAACTTCAATATAATAAATATAATTTATTCATACAAGTGAAATATTGAGGGGCCTGGGCCTAAGAATTTCATTGCAGGTAGTGATGTCCCATTGTTACCTGTATATGACAATAATAATAAACTAAACTAACTAAACAAGCAGTACACATTGATCACTCTTCCTTTAAATGTCCCAATTAGCATGCACATCAAAGTAATCTTAAAGATAAATATCTTAAAATTTTATGTAGTGGACTGATTTTATTTAGGCAGACTTTTCCACTATATAAACCTGATCAGTTTAAGTTACGCAACCTTTAATGATGTATAACTGTGGCAAGGCTTCCTCTGTCACATAACATGCTTTACTTCTATCATTTTGGTTGCATCCAAAATCTATTACTCCATCTGTAATCATTCTTCCATCCATTTTCATCCCCTTATTCAATTTAGTGTTGCCAAAGCTAACACAGAGAGACAGACGACCTATAATCACTAGTTGATCAAACATACTTGTCTTTGGACGGTGGGAGGAAGCCGGAGTAGAGAGAGAACCCACACAGACATGGAGAGAACATGCAAACTGCACATAGAAAGGCCCCAGCCTGGATTTAAACCAGGACCTTCTTTGCTATGAGATGACAACAAGACGTGGTTACAGACTGGCTGGCCCCATGCAACCATGTCTTCCTTTAATATTGTTTGTTATAGCAGTGGTGGACTGACTGGGAGAGTCTTTTCAGAAGCACAGGGAGTACTGACTGATCATACATTCAAGGAATTTTATAGCAGTACTACAGGAAGCAGTGTGTCTCTGATTTTTGTGTGACTGAACGTTAAAAGATGTAGACATCTCATAGCTCCGTAATTCAGACTAGCTGGGGCATAAGAGGACCACCAGCTGCTAGTGAAATTGTATGCATATATAAATGTGTGTGTGTTTGAGCCTAAGAAAGAGTGATATCGAAGGTAAAAAAAAAAAGGGGGGTCTAGTAATCGCAGCCTAGCCTCGTCCATGTAGTTGTTGTAGGTGCTTTTTGTGACCGATCTGGCAAAATGAGTCCCTTTCTTTGACAAAGTCATTTCAGTCATTAGTCATTTCCAACAAGGGAGAGATCGCTCACACGTTTTGAGCGCTGTGATCGTCTATCAGTGATGCCATCATTAAAATTACTTCTGTGCATATCTAATATGCAAAGTAATTATAATGATGACATCACTGGTAGCCAATAATAGCACTCAAAGCATGTAAACAATCTCTCCCTTGCTGCCAAGAACATCCCGTGAACCCGGAAACAGCGCCGATTCATGTGTTATTAAGAATCTGGGTCACAGTAACGTATTTGGAGCACTGCCTTGTCGCTCTTTGGCCCGAGCCACCTGAACCTGAACTTGTGATGAGCATGTTCTTTCAAGTTTACTCAAACTGAACTGCAGATTATGGACATGTCACAATGAGACACTAATCAACATCCTTGTGTAAAAAGACATTTTAAGATTCCCAAAATGTGAGTCTTATTGTTAGTCAAATAAAGGGGGTATAATTTAAATTCAACACTTGGAAAAATTACCTGCTGCGGTGTGATATGACCCTGAAGTGACACTAACAGGAAATTTAGTAATTTTGATTGTACGTTTAAAAAAAACAGTGTCTTGATTTGGCAAATTCAGAGTTGTGTGTCCTAATTTTAGCTTCGTTTTATGAGCGCAAGACAGAATTGGAAAATGTGAAACTTTTAACACATATACCACGTTATTCTTTCCTTTGAAACCTAATTTAAATTCATAAGTTTTATTACCTATGAGAAAAAAAATCAATGTTTTTTGTTATATTCCTCTATTATCACTACCTCACAGTTTTTTGGTGTTGAGAACTTTAAAGAACAGTTATCAATAGAGCTTGAATAATATAGACTGTGTGCTGTAAATAGTATTAAGAAAAGCTAATTAGAGGGTGTTGGTGAGAGGAGAAGGTCTTGCCAAGATGGTTAAGCATACAGGCATTCGGAGTACTATTGAAGAAATAAAGCCTGACATATTCTCACTGCAGAGATCCGTCTGACAATGCTGCGTTCCACACAACTGATCTGTGACAGCAGTGCAGGCTCGCAATTAGTGTCATACGGTGTAATATAATGGAATATTGCTGAAATGCATACGCATATTTTAATTCAGGTGAGATAAATACATGCACATCCTACTTTAGAAACTAATCCCTGTATAAAACTGTTACTTATCCCTTTTCAAATTGAGGGATTTATATTAGAGTAACAGTGGTCATCATTTCCACTGTGCTATTGCAAAGATTTTGAATAACATTTGTGAATCAAATGGCTTGGCAAAGTCTTGAAAAGAGCAGAGATCATGCATCAAAGTCTTTGTAATCCTTGACACCAAAATTGCATCGTGATCACAGCTGACATGCCCTATCATTATTCTCTCTTGTGTGGCACAGCCAATGCCATGCACTTCACACTCCAATCCATTGCAGAGGAGAAATGTGACAGTTAGCGACTCAGAAGTTATCTGGGATGTGAGGATGCTGCTTTTAAGGTGGACACGCCTGCACTTAACACCTCAGGAATAATAACTAACGTTGTTTTCATGCTGTTTCATTCTCAAATCATGCCATTCCGCTTGCATATTTAGCAAAAATTAAAAAAGTGAATGCTGTAAACGAGACAAGCTTTCCTCATTCATAACTTACGAATGCCGCTGTAGTAGTTTGTTAACATTCCTTGCACAGGAAAATGTAATGTAGGCTCACCATGTAGCCTTGGGATGACTGCACAAAAACAAGAAGCATACAGGTTTCACACTGCAAAAATGAATATAAATCAATAGCCATGTTTTCTTTCGATACAGCTAGGATCCATAATGTGGGCTTAAAGACAAATAACACGTTTATGGTTTAACATAGCATTCAGCAGCTAAGAAATGTCATGTAGATGTGGCAGATTTTACACCATGTTTGTACGTTTATGCATGGAAATCAACCACATACACTCAGTTCTGTGACAGGTCCCTCACTCAGAGATTATTAAAAAAATTTCAACAGGTCATTCATATGAACAGAGGGCTTCCTCACAACTTTTCACAACTAATCCACCACCTTAACCGGAGCGCTCACACCACCTCAAAGGTGATAGCGTGCGGATTTCAACTTTAAAGTCATGTCTTTCTTTGAACTAGCGTGTCAGATAAATCCTAATGCAAATATAAATCCTCTCAATCTTCCGACATTGAAGTTGCAATAAACTTCTTTTGAGGTTGCTCTGGGTGTTTCCTCTACTTCCCAGTGCTTGATGGGTGTTTACTGTATGGTCGACTTTCATCTAAAATAATCACTCTCCTCTTTCTCAGGGTCTTTTGTAATGTGATGGAGGAGAAATTGGTGAATGATTTGTGTTGTGATGGAAATCACCTTGTTGCCTTTTAGACCAAAAAGCCCAAGAGAGAGGAAAAAAAAATACCATCTGTGAGAAAATACTGTCCAAATGCTGCAAATATTTAGAGAAATAACTGGTAACTTTAATCTGGTTTGTTCTTAAAATCTGTTTTTGTGTTTAATGCCATGAACCTTTTTCACACAAACACAAACAACTCTTCTAAGTAGGATGAATGGAAGCAAACTCAGAACCCATACCCTACCCACCCCATTTTCTATGTGCTGATACTAGACTGCAATAGATCCTACCCAACCATCATTTTCAGCATTCTGCATCATTAGATTTGCTACAGGTTTTCGACAATTAAACTGAAACACCTGGTTTTAGACCACAATAATTTATTAGTATGGTGTAGGACCTCCTTTTGCGGCCAATACAGCATCAATTTGTCTTGGGAATGACATATACAAGTCCTGCACAGTGGTCAGGGGGATTTTAAGCCATTCTTCTTGCAGGATAGCGGCCAGGTCACGACGTGACGCTGGTGGAGGAAAACGTTTCCTGACTCGCTCCTCCAAAACACCCCAAAGTGGCTCAATAATATTTAGATCTGGTGACTGTGCAGGCCATGGGAGATGTTGAACTTCACTTTCATGTTCATCAAACCAATCTTTCACCAGTCTTGCTGTGTGTATTGGTGCACTGTCATCCTGATACACGGCACCGCCTTCAGGATACAATGTTTGACCCATTGGATGCACATGGTCCTCCAGAATGGTTCGGTAGTCCTTGGCAGTGATGCGCCCATCTAGCACAAGTATTGGGCCAAGGGAATGCCATGATATGGCAGCCCAAACCATCACTGATCCACCCCCATGCTTCACTCTGGGCATGCAACAGTCTGGGTGGTACGCTTCTTTGGGGCTTCTCCACACCGGAGCTCTCCTGGATGTGGGGAAAACAGTAAAGGTGGACTCATCAGAGAACAATACATGTTTCACATTGTCCACAGCCCAAGATTTGCGCTCCTTGCACCATTGAAACAGACGTTTGGCATTGGCACGAGTGACCAAAGGTTTGGCTATAGCAGCCCGGCCGTGTATATTGACCCTGTGGAGCTCCCGATGGACAATTTTGGTGGAAACAGGAGAGTTGAGGTGCACATTTAATTCTGCCGTGATTTGATTAGCACCCGAACATCCCTTTCAGACAGCTTCCTCTTGCTTCCACAGTTAATCCTGTTGGATGTGGTTCGTCCTTCTTGGTGGTATGCTGACATTACCCTGGATACCGTGGCTCTTGATACATCACAAAGACTTGCTGTCTTGGTCACAGATGCGCCAGCAAGACGTGCACCAACAATTTGTCCTCTTTGTGAACTCTGGTATGTCACCCATAATGTTGTGTGCATTGCAATATTTTGAGCAAAACTGTGCTCTTACCCTGCTAATTGAACCTTCACACTCTGCTCTTACTGGTGCAATGTGCAGTTAATGAAGATTGGCCACCAGGCTGGTCCAATTTAGCCATGAAACCTCCCACACTAAAATGACAGCTGTTTCAGTTTCATTGTCCAACCCCTGTATATGACAGAACTGATGATCATACTGGACCCTAATTCCTTTTAGAGGATTCTCATTCCTTGTACCACTGCCAACAACTCCAGAAATTTTCATTGAAAATCCGTCCATAATTTTCTGAGTTATTTTGCTAACAGACAGATCAACATAACCTCCCTCCACCTATCGGTGGGTGAGGCAATTGCGCTAATCAGTGCCATATGTCAGTGTCATGTCATCAAGAGCATTTAACTCTCAACTGGCAACACAAGGCTGAACAACAAAAACATAGCTGCTAATTAACATGCAACAATAAAACTTAACATATATAGAAATTATAAAATTTATAATTTAGTAAATAAACTATTTATTTTTCATGGTTTTCAAATAGTATCCTAGGAGAGAAGCAACTTCATATTCTGGCGGTACAGCAGCAGATACTTCTGTATCATTAGCCAGATGGTAACAGGGTGACCAGGATTTGGCTGAGGTGATTACTGTCTGTTTATATCTTTCAAGCTCTGTGCAGACACCCTTCCTCAGTGATGCTTAGTAGATAGGTGCAGGTAGTGTTCTAGGAGGTTTTATTCACCCATTTTCTGATCTTGGGTCCATAGTAGCACATCCCATAGCACTTAATTAATGTCTCCAGTTGCTTTCAATTGTTCCTCTGTAAAAGTTGTTGTGGAATATGCACAAGAAAAGTGATGGATGTAAGCAAATAAATGCAAGCACAGAATTTCAACCAGCTCCTATAGAAAACCTAATTTGGGTTGGCACATTTAAGCACCGTATCTTAAAGGAATCTTTGGATAAGAAGATAAAACATAGCTGATGTTTATGTTCACTTGTCAGAGAAAACTGGCTGGGTGGTTTGGAGACTGCTCTGAGCTGCGTACTGATCACCTCGCAAAGAGATCGGGATGCAATTGCCTCCAGGTTTCTGTAGATGTAAATTTTAATATGTTCATTACAGCTGCAGTTTATGTGGCCACTGCTCAGACTGATTTCTTTCCGTCCTTTCATCTAAAAATAAAGTGCACTCTTATTTTAGTCCTGCTACATCATGTAAGAAGTTAGTTTTTTTGTTTTTTTTTTAACGTCTGAAGCAAAGTGAGTGTTTTCTCTCTTTGTGCACGCGAGCGATAAGTCTCTTGGTGTTGCACCACCACACTGTACCACAAACCAACCCGCGGCCTGCCCAGTTTTTATTGAAAAAATCCCACAACATTCTCACTGGGCTGCTAGTGTAGCCACAGCTGTAGTCAGTTACATATCTTGCAGGAAGATGCACAGCTGCAAATAAATGTTGAGCATGCAAATGCCTCATCTTCTGTTTTGATCATGAGCTTGAAAAGAATATTGACAGACAGCTCTGATACAATACCAGTGAGTACTGCTGCCCATGCATAGTGCAACTCTGACTCATCGACTCTGAGGAACAGTGGGAGCTTCATGTTGTTTGCTGAAGGGAGCTTATACATCAATAGCAACCAGCCTAATGAGATAGCTATTGGATTTGCTGTTTTTTGATGTTGTGGCTTTTGTTTTGATGTACTTTAAGTTGATCTAGGCTCATATTTACATGTTTTATCCTGTGTTTGTGTTTATGGAAGCCAAAATAAGTATAACAAGAAACATATTTTACCCACACATGCATATTCACAATATAGGTCTATATTTTGTATGTAAAACCCCCCAAAAAAACAAAGGCAAAGAAAAAATCACCTATTAGTCCACTGACAAAACATGCTGTTAATGCCAAATATTTTCCTCAATTTTAAAAGCAAACTACTCCAGTATAGTCTGAGCAATCTGCACAGTGCTGCACTTAGAGTGTAGCTGTGACATTGATTTACACATCTTCATCAGTCCAAAAATCCAAACCCAAGTGGTGTGTAAGTGTTAATAAATTTATATGGGAGTTGCAGCAGAGGCAGCATGTGGAATCTCTTACATTCTTTATGTTTTGGACTCATTTTTGCTCAAAAAAGTGCAGTCTTTGTGTGTGTGTGTGTGTGTGCGTATGTGTGTGGTCTGAATATCCATGCAATACTTTTGTAATCTGTAATCTACCTGGGGTTGCACTGTAATGATAAAAGAGTGCACCACTATACTCTTAAAGCCCCAAATGGAAAATATATTCGAAGCACAATCAAGGAACGCATACTTGTGCAAAATTCAGCACAGGTGCACAGAATCAACATCAATGAACCAATGACCTCAGGAAAGTAGAAGAAATTAATCCCATTCACGAGCTAATGAACAAGCCAGATATGATTTGAGAAGTGTTGATCTAAATTTTCAGATTGTTTTATTCATCCTTTTTTGTCAGCATTTGTCTTTTGTCCTTCGGCTCACAGTGTGCACGTGTGAAAAGATTCACAGTAAGGAACTATGCAAGTTTCTGCTTTTACTTGGCTTCTACTCATCCTGTTACATGGAGCTATTGGGAAATGTGTAGTCTTTTGATGATGCAACAGCTGTATCTGTATGCTAATATATCCCATGCATAGGCAATCATCAAACTTGGAAAGGGCACATAAAATCAAGATTTGATGCCACAACCTTTTAAACTACAGTGCTTTTGCACATATGCATATTTACGTGCTGTCGTTTGTGAGACACACACATGGTTCTTACTCTGGTGGGATAATAAACTCCTCACAAGCCACTTTCCCGACATACTTCCCGAAATATTTTACTGTTAAAAGATCTTTTAACAAGTATTATAACATGGGCTGATCTGTCATTTTCATCCATGCATCAGTACTATGTATCACGCTTTTAGCATGCTCTGTCCAGGCGTCTGCCCTCTTCAAAATCAAACTGTGTATTTGCAGCACCGACAACAAGTGTGACAATCTCTTGCTGTGTGGTTCTTTGGAGAAAGGGCAACTTTGGACACGGCCTAACCCGATTCTTATGAAGTCATCTGGAGTTCATGTACAAAAAACAGATCACTAAGGCGCTTCCAGGGTAAAGTCAGTTCAATGTCCAGTTGTTCTGATGTGGACATTTGCGTTCTCACATCCAGCTCATCCAGCTAATGTCTAGAAAAGTTCAGGGCAGCAGAGTGTGTGTGAAAAGGGCTTAACTGGAACAAGCCGAGCAGAGTTACTCCCAGCCTTTACAATTAATTTCAGAAATTCAAAGCCCCAAATCTCAACCCAGTACAAGAATGACAGCAAGTTCAGCCGGAAGTTTCTCCTGCACAGGTACGATATTTGAGGCAGCATGGAAATTAAAATCCTGGCAAAATAGGTTTAGGGCTAAGGGGGTAGACTAAGCTGCCTGTAGAGATTCAGCACACAGACAAGTGACTGAAATTTCCCCAATACCTGATATTTAAACATCAGCAATGCAACAACCACCCTAATAAATATAGTGTTTGCTGCTTTTGTAAAAAAGTGATTTTTTTGGTGATTATCTTTGCAATAACATTGATTTTTGAGCTTAATTAAACCATGACTGACTTAATAAACTCAGTAAAAACAGACAAATCACAAAAGATATTAAATCTTTTTACAGTGACTTTTTAAATCTGACTTTTAAAAAAATAAATATCTTCTTATGATTTCTCAGCTGTAGCAATACCAATTGAGCGAAGTATATGGATAAACCACTAGTGAATCACAGGCATAGATTTGATAACCTAATTGCTCAAAATGCTAAAAAAATAATTGTGTAAAGACTTTGATAGAAATCATTTGCATTTAAGCTTTTATTTCTTTAATGCAAGGTGGCCATGGTAACTTAACACTACAATTTCTGTTAATTGTTTAGCTGTATTATATTGTACAATAAACTAATCCAATAGTTTTCATTTAGTTTTCTTTGACTCACTTCTGTGTCCACTGTTGAGTTTTAATCCTTCACCACAGGGACCAGCCACAAACAACAAGGCACTCTTATCTGCTTCAATTGCAAGAGGACGAGTCTCTGTCCTCTCCTCTTTAATTGGGACCTTGAAGAATGTCCAGTATTAATAAATACAATTTTGACTACATACAATGCCATCCAAATATAGGTATAAATTATCTGTAAACAATAAAAACAAGCAAACATGACTATTCTTATTTATTATCCTTCCTTCTCATTGTGATGTAATGTAACTCCTAATAATGTCTGGTCACTGCCCTGAAACTTCAGGAGACAGATGTATGACATTATGCCAATTTTGCTTTATTACTTTAGCTTTCTCACTACTACCGTCTTCATTCCAGTACTGCATTATGCAACATCGTCATATCTTTGAGCTCACAACACGAACATTGTGTCACTAGGCCAGGCTGTTGTCGCTTTTATAATGCTATTCACGTTCAGAGACTAAAGCATTTTTGATGCCATATTTTTTTGGTTTTTATTTCGTTGTTTCTAAGGCTGTTTCTCTTTATTTCGTTAACAGCACACACAGACACAGAGGCTCTGAATGACCACATTCAAATTATTTACTTTTAATTTTGAATTCTTTGTTAATAGCCTTTGAGTGATGGTCACAAACAAGCTGTTATACATTATATGGACACAGGTTTTGGGCTACGTCTCTCTCTTCCCGTTGCCACAGGTGTATAAAACTAAGCACCTAGCCATGCAGTCTGCCTTTACAAACATTTGTGAAAGAATGGGCCATCCTAAAGAGCTTGCTGAATTTAAGCGTGGTACTGTAACAGGATGCCACCACTGAAATAAGTCAGTTTGTGAAATTTCGATCAACTGTAAGTTCTGTTATTGCAAACTGAAAGCGCTTAGGAACCACAACAACTCAGCTATGAAGTGTCAAACCACGCAAAGTACAGGGCAGGGTCACCAAGCTGCATGGCATTGGTTTCCATGGCTAAGCAGCTCCTGTAGCTGTAATGTGTAGGTGGTCCAGTACTTTTGTCCATGTAGTGTACTTCTTTTACCTCTTTGGCAGCAGTGCTGTTTTTTATTTTATTTTATTTTTTTACAGTCACTCTTGCATGCTCACAAACTGCATCCATGTGAAAGCTAACCTGTCCAATATTTAATCATCACATCATGATTTCTAGTCAGAAGTTGCATACAATTCTTTAATTGTTGTTTCAATTGTATTCTGACAAACATAAGGCATCTATTGCATCTAGCAAGCATCCAATCTCTATTTTTTTCCCCTATATACGGTGTCCACACACACACACACACACACACACACACACACACACACACACACACTCACCACGCACTGAGGTGCCAAGGTCATTCTTGGCACTCCATGCTTTCTTTGTTTTTGCACTCGAGGTCAGAGGTGTCTCAATTCAAAACTAGGAACGCTGTAGGAGACTCTGGAAAGATAAAAAAAATACTGATGGATAGCAAGAGATGCTGCCCCATAAAGAAGTGTTTTAAGTTGTTGGTGTCAACTCGGTCATCTTAACACTATAGTTTTTAGCTTCATGTTACTTCAAGTACACCGAGTTCCCTCAGTGCTCTCTACCTGTGACTTTGCCCTTCTCTCTCTCCCCCTCTCTAATCCACACACACAGCCCCACAGTCATGAATTTCTGCCTGCTGCATTCTGTGTATAGTGCTTTTTTTTCTGCTGTGTACAACACTTGTAAGGGTCATGTAAGTCTCAACGGGGGTTTAGAGGTACTTCCTGCTGAACCATCAGGTGATAATCCTCACATACTGTTACAGGTGATAACTGGCATACAGTATTGGACCACTCAGTTGCACTGCAGCCAGAGGACAGAGGGATTTTTTTTTTTTAAGTCATGAAGTCAGAGTTATTGAAGACGATTCACTAGCACTGTTCAAAACTTTTAAGCCGCCTCTCATTTCTTTATATGTTGCCAGGGAAATTGGGAACTAGGTGCAGTGATTTATTGAAGCATGTGCAAACACGCATTGAAATGCTATATGTGAGGCAAAACTAGACCAATTTTAATGCTAAATCTAACATCAAATTTGATATGACCACCTTTATACTTCAGTACAGCCTGAACTCTCTTAGGCTTTCTTAGTTAGTCTTCAGGTACAGTTCTCGAGGCTTCTTGAAGGACATTCAAAGCTCCTCATTGGATGTTGGCTGCCTTCTGTTCTGTTCTCTGTCATGATGATCCTATACTGCTTCAATAATGATGAGGTCCAGGCTCTAGGGAGGCTAATCCATGACTGATAGTGTTCAAATGTGTGTGTTTTTTCCAGGTCTGCTTTTACTGCATTAACAGTGTTATTGGGATCATTGTCACACTGAAAAATGAAGCTGTTTCCAGTTTTCAGATACTGTTCATCTGCTATAGATAGTTTTAAAGGCCTGCCACCTCTTCTTTTGTCCTCCACTCACTCTGTTTCTTCAAATTTCTTTTAAGGACACATTGCATACTATGCAGATATGATTTTTTTCCCCAAAAAAATAGGAAAAAGTTCCCACAGATATGATTTAAATATTGTACTTTGCCAAGTTGTCAGTTATGTGTAAACATAACACAGGTTAATTATTGAGTTAGATGCCTTTTTTTTTTTATATGTCAATGCATCATATAACAAACATTCCTCATAGAATGGTCAAGTATAAGGACTGAACTGAAAATTATTCAAACAGCAGCCCATGTCCGAAGACAAACTTTGACAGGCCTTTAGAGAGCCCGGGGAATGATTGTTGAAGCAAACAAACAAACAAAAACAAAAAAAACAGCAAGAAAGGCTGGATCCTTGGCAACAAAATCTAAAGAAAGATTGTTGCACTAACTTATCAACAGACATTTGAAATGTAACAGCAACAGTGGCTAGCCCGTCTCACATCCTTTCACAGATCTTCCAGGCACAGGAAAGCCATCTTTTCAGTTCCTAACAGAATGTAAAATGTGATTGAGTAGGCTGAGCAAATTACCCAGATCGAAACCGCTATGTCCACAGCGAATGCTTTGTTCACAGGAAGTCATGCTCAGCAGATCTGTCTGTGGCTCGGCTGTCATCACACCACGGCGAAGACCATCTGCAGGTCAGAGAATAATAATTTACTTCCATCTGTCTGTTCCATTTTCTGTCCATTCCTTCCTCCATCCCAAACCCATTTGTCTGCTTATGTTGTATCCATTTGTTCATTCATTTGAATTGTATTCAGATACTCAAACTGTCTCAGCTGAGTCATCATTATTACTCTTGTTTGCTTTATTATAACAATCTGTTGAGAACTCTTGGTCTAAGTGGCCTAACCAAGACTTCTCAAAGGATTTCGTGCGTGAAACTCTTAAGAACTCTTGGTTGTGTAAATCCTCATTTAAGCATCTCTGGGTTTTTTTTTTTTTCTCAATGCAATGAATAAACACCAGATTATTCTCCTGTAAATCTGATAGCATGACTGGCAGATTAGAAAATTAAACTCTTGCTACTGCCTGACAGTTAGAGATCAGAGGCTACTTGACTAATTACTTTCTAAACATGTTATGACGGGGGATGATGCAGGTTTCTGTTGATAGAAGTAAAGCCCCTGGAGGTTAGTGCTGTGTGTCATCACGGCAAAAACAAAAAAACAAACAAATGAACAATTTTGTGGTCACATCACATTAGCAGTGATCCAAGGAATGCCAGTTGAAAGATGCCTCTGTAAAAAACAGTCTGGAGAAAGCCTTTTTAATTTATATTCATGTTTTGTCAGAAAGACTTCTCTGAGAGGGTTATATTCTGTCACACAAATAACCCTTTAAAATGTTCACTGTTACGGCATGAAAATGATGATGACATTAACTCCACGAAGAGAATGGATGTTTGTTCTTTACTACTCTTTCTGCCTATTACCTTTAAGAAAGAGCAACTTATAAAGTGAGCTGGTAATGATCTCAAGCTTCACTATCAGTGATTGATGACATCTTGACAGATTGTTTTTAACTGAAGCACTGACAAGTGTACTGTGTGATCTAACCCTGCTCTCCATCTCCATTCTTCATGTGACTGCTCAATAAAGCTTTGCCCTGCGCACCGGTGTTCATTGCATCCGATGAGTTCTGACTTGCCACTGACTATATGTGTCTGTCCACTTCTTCTGTGAACCATGCATGACCTTGGCTCTCTCCCCCCCCCCACTCTGCTGTCTTCATAGCCCAACTAACTTGGTGTGTCCAGAGCATGAAATTTCCTTTTAATTATGCATATACGGAGAGGAGGCTCTTCGAATTTCTCACTGCTCTGTAAGATTAAAAAAAAAAAAAAAAAAGCATGTGTTTATGCAGCTACAGTTTCATTTAGATTTTCTTGATGTCAGATCTCAAAAGCAGTATGAAATTTGATCATGGCTCATTAATACTATATTAACCAGAATGCATTACAATGAAAATTATTCTTGTTTCTTCACTACACTGTCTGATAAAAGAGGCACTTATGGTGTCAGAATGCCTATTTTCACATTAAGAAAGGAGCTATGACAGAGAAAAAGACTTCCCTCACAGCTCCCCAGCCTCCCACAGGAGAAGTAATAATCTCTGGTTATGATGTCCAAATCTAATTTACTGTAACAGAAACAACACTGTTTCCCATGTCTTCAGCTGCATGTGACATGTGACACTTTGGAAGAATTTCAGTGAGAATTATGTTTTCCCCCGTGACTTCGATTTCTTTGATGTTTCCTCTTTTTTTCAGTTCAGTCTACTCTGTCACTTTCATTTTCCTGGGCTGTCAGAATCCTCTTTGTTAATTTTTTAAGTCGCCACCACAATCACCCCATTCAACAAGATGTTGAAAACGTTCCTCCGAGATTCTGATCCATGTTAACACGAACGTGTCACCTAATATCTGCAAATGTATTGTCAGCTGATGTTCGGTGAACTCACTGTCTTTATCATAAAACCAATTTAGAAATTACTTCTCTTTTGTTACATGGTGCACGATCACGCTGGAGGTAGCCACTACATTAAGCGTAAATTGTGGCTATGAAGAGATGCAAAATGTTGACACTCAGGCTATGGCTTTTAAATGATGACCTGTATTGAAGGGCCCAAATTATACATAGAAACCCTCCCCCACACAATTCCATATTACTCCACTACCAACAGCCTTACACAACACGCAAGTTTCAGTTAATGACTTTCCTCTGCATTTCTAATACAAATGTGGGTGTGACCCTTCTTAAGGCACCATCCAGGCCCAACAGCACTAAAAGCACATAGAATGACATTTTTTGCTTTCACAGAGATTATCTACTCGTATGTATCACAAACAAATCTATTATAAAACTGCCTTAATAGTTGTTGCACATCCATGATGTGAATCTCTTGTGCTATCAAATCCCAAAGGTGCTCCATTGGATTAATATCTGGTGACCTTGGAGGTCATTTGAGTACACTGATCTAAATACCCATCCATCCATTTTCGTTTGCTTATCCTCGGGGGGTAGCAGCCTAAACAGCGAAACCTAGACCTCTCTTTCCCAAGCCACCTCCTCCAGTCTATCTGGGGGAATGCTGTGGCATTCCCTGTACAGTTGAGAGATATAATCTCTCAAGTGTGTCCTCCAACTACCCTGGGGCCTCCTCCCAGTAGGAGATGCCAGGAGTCCCCCTCTACCCCAGTGATGGGCAAGTTGTCCCCAGACTCTGATGTCAATGTCATGTTCACAAAGCCAGTTTGAAATTATCTGAGGTTTGTGACACAGTACCTTATCCTGCCGGAAGCAGCCATCAGAAGGTCAGTGTGGTCTAAAAGAAAGATGGACACTAAGCTGCAACTAAGTGGCCCAAGGGGTCCCAACAAAATATGCACCATACCATTGCACCACTACAAGCCATTTGAACCAGTGATACAAAACACAATGGATCAATGCATTCATATTCGTATTAAACTACACTGTGACCCTACCATTGAAGTGCAGCAAAAGAAGAGTGATGCAAACAGGCATTTTTCCAGTCTTCAGTTGTACTGTTTTGTTGTCCATTTCCTGTTTTACTTTGATAGTGAGTTGTCTCTTGTGTTTAGTTTTACTTCTTCCCCTATCATATTGCCTCGGCATTCTTGTTACCCAGTAGTTTCCAGTCCCCTCGTTAGCCCTCAATGTGTTCTTGTATAAATGGCTATGTATTTTATTTGTCCTTGGTCATGTTGTACTGTGACCTGCCTTTGCTTCCCTGTGCTACTGGAATTTTTGTTACTTTGTATTTTGGATTCTGCCTTTGACTCAGTTCTTTGATTGAGATTTGTTTTTGACTTTTATCTGATGAATAAAACAGCTTGTTTTTTTAAATTTTAGAACTCGCTGCATCGTTGGGTCCCAACTTCCTGCACTTCACAGAACCCATGCAAATTGTATTTCTTGAGGTTCTCGTGTTTCTTGTTCCTGATGTTGCAATCACTTGGTATTGCTACATCTATCACTGTTGCCTTCTACCTCTGCTTGTCCACCACTATGTCCAGTTGGTTAACCACCACCACTTTGTCCACCTGTACAGTAGCACTCAAAAGTTTGGACACACTTACTGTATCTGGAAGTCTAACAGATTCTTAGCTCAGCCACCCTCTGGGGCATATCCCATTTTGATCTTGGAACTTTCAGGCCGTACTCACAACAAATGTTCCTGTATGCTATGCCAGCCACTTGGTTATGGTGTTACATGTATTCCCGGCCTGCTAGCATCTTGCACCCTGCTGTTATATGCTGGATTGTCTCGGGGGAATCTCTGTACAGTCTGCACCTGGGGTCTTCCAGGTGTGGTGGACCCCCGCCTCTATCGAGCTTCTCCTTAGAGTTTGTTCCTGTGCTGCCATTACTAGTCCCTCTGTGCTATCTTTCAGCCCAGCTTTGTCCAGCAATTCTTGTGATTTTTTTTTAAATATATCAGCCACTTCTTCTGCCTGTCCTTCCATGATGGTTCCTGTTTGTGCTCCTCTTCTTTCTCAGTTTTCTGCTGCCTGAGGTATTCTTTAAGGACATGATCAGTTGTGGCCATCTTTCTGATGTACTCGTGGATCTTTGTTGTTTCATCCAGGGTAGTGGATCTGACACTCACTAGCTCTCGGCCTCCTCCCTTCTGATTAGCGCACAGTATCAGGATTCTGGACGTGGGGCGAAATCCTCCATGCATGGTAAGGAGCTTTTTTTTTTGTTTTCACATCAGTGGCTTCTTTCGCCTCCTTTGGGCAGTTTACTATCCCAGCAGGGTATCTGACGACTGGCAAGGCATAGTAGTTGATTGCCACATTGTTGTAACAATGCTTCTTGGCAATAAATCTTATACCTTTGGAAAGCCTGTTTATTTCTTATTAAATGGTGCCACATTTGAAAGGAAAATGCATTTGTGGGTTTAGCAGCAACCCACATAATAGAGTGAACCACCTTCACAGTACTGAAAACCAAGGGTTAGCCCTGAAGTTACCCCAGTATGACAAGATCTTGTTCGCCCCTTGGTTTAGGGGTTTGTGGAGCTTTGCCCATCCATCCATTTCCTTCCTCTTATCCTTTTTTCAGGGTTGCAAGGGACTGGAGCCTATCCCAGCTGCCACAGGGTGAGAGGCAGGTTGTCAGTCTGTCACAGAGCTAACACAGAGAGACAGACAACCACTGACACATTCTCACCTACGGACATGGAATCACCAATTAACTTAACTCCACTAATTATATGTATTCGGACTGTGGGAGGAAGCCAGAGTACCTAGAGAGAATCCATGCAGAAATGGGGAGAAGATGAAAACTCCACAGAAAGGCCCTGGCCAGATGATGGATTCTAACCCAGGACATGTTAACCACCGTGCCACCATGCTGCCCTGTGGAGCTTTGTATTCTTGTTTATTAAGTGTTTTCTGTTCACTTTCATTGTGATTCATATTAATATCAAATTGTGAATTCTATGTTGTCAGTTTTTCTATTGTTGTTTGAGGGTTTGATTTTCTTTCTGCTTGTTTTGTTGTATTTAGGTTCTAGTTATGAACTAATGTTAATGGAGGTTATTTTTGTTGACCTTTGCCTTTTTCCTTTGTCTTTCTGTGTTCTTTATTCCATTAATGGTTTTATGTGATTTTGTGTTGTGTACATGAATATATTCAAATTTGAGTTTCTCTTTAGATTGGAGTTTGGATTACTGTTTGGGTTTCCTCTTTATTATATTGTGACCTTGTGTCCTTGTCGAGCCTCTGGTTTCTGTTTCGTTTTTTCTTTTTTAAGGATTAGTTTAATTCTTTGAGTTTTCCAATGTTTAGTATTTTTAAATTGTGTCATTGCTACCTTCTGTGCTCTGTTTATACCTCCATGTGTTTCCTTTATTTAGGTTAGGATAGGATATATATATATATATATATATATATATATATATATATATATATATATATATATATATATATATATATATATTTATTTATTTTTTTTTCTTTTCTTGTTTTTTTCTTTTTGTCTCCTGGATCCTGCATTTTAGGTCAACATCCTCTCATAATCCACAGTTTGCAAACTCGAATAGGCTGTGACAGCATGTGGTTTTGATTAATAGTCCCCTTTGATTGTGGCATTGCAGTTCAAATAGTTCACATGCTTAAAATTTACAGGAGAGAAAACTTAAAGAAATGTCTGAAATATTTTTAGATTATCCTTAAATTACTAGTTCCCTTTGTTATGGATATAGGAAGATTACCGAGCTCTTTACCAGCAACTGAGCCTGTGTTTTGTCACAACAGTTTTAAGGGACCTGTAAATGGGTAAAAAAAAAAAAAAGTGGACGTCTCACCATTGAATGTTAAGGTGAGTGAGTGCTATGAGATTATTTCTGTACATTTGTATGAATTTAGATAGACCCACATTTAAAATCCTTATTCATTCTCACATCCAAAAAGAAACAGACTTGTGTTTAGATACTTAGAATAACATAATTTGGACTGAAAGGGCTACCCACTAAGACTTCTGCGTTCTGAAGAATAAAACCACTCTCAAACCTGAAAAAAATCTTAGAACAATTTCAGCCAATTTCTTAAGAAATTCTGTAGCTGAAATCTGGTGTTCTCTTAGGCTCAAACAATGATGCTTATGCACAAGTTCAATAAGGAAGATCTGTTTTCACTCCTCTGGCGGTTTTTCTGAGGATTTGGCTGCTAGTTTATTCTTCACATCACTTCTGCTTTCCCATGCTGTAAAACTCAAAGCTGACATCATTGCTCTAGTCCAATCATCTTTCTGCCCGCCTTCTACAAAAGCCAATCAGTCTCCATTCTGCATATTTTAAATCTTACTGTTCTGCCTTGCCGACTTATTCGTGCAACCCATCTCCACCTCACGCAAGTCACTCAGTGTGCCATCCAAGCCTCCATCTTTATCTTCACCAGCATGTAGACTCCGGGGGGTCCTGCCCTAATTCCTATCATCACTAGGATTTTGTTCTGCTTTGGTGGGCCAACAAAGTCGAATTGCCAAACAGCGTAAATTAATTCTGTATATCAATAAATCATGTTCAAGTCTTCCTAATGATCTCTCCTTATTGAAATAATGTAGGGGCTCTAGCCCCTCTTTATGGGGAATATTTGTATACAAACTACTCACATCCATTGTCCATATATCTTTAATTTCACCCATGGACTCTAATTTTCTCAAGAAAATTTGATATGTTTCATACACATGCAGGCAACTGGGACAAATGGTCTGATATGAAAATTAACAAATTGGAATATGGGTTATGTAAGAGATTCTATTCCCAACATGGCAATATGTCCTGGGGCAGGATCCAGACACATCAATGTATTAAAAAAAAAAAAAGCAAAAACAAAAAAATGTCTGGGTAACAAATATCTGTATTTTTCTTGCCTTATCAAACAGTTATTCACTGTCCAATACACAAAATCTGTATTACTGAATTGATTTATTACCTCATTAAAGTATGATTCTTTATTCTGCAGTTCTACTGCACTACCTTTATCAGCATTACGTATAAAAATTGATTCATCATTTGTAAGATCTTTGAGGGCCTGTGTTTCCAGTGGGGATAGATTAGAATAACATCTGTTCACTGCATAATTTGTTTTAGAAAAAGAGACGTAACCTCTTCTATAACTAAATGACAAAAAATGTGTATAGAGACATTAGTTTCTGGTGGAATAAATAGGCTTAGACTTGAATTTCTTACTTACTTGTACCCACTAATTGGTTCTTCTTCAGGCCACTAAGCAGAGTTATGAACAGAGTCCTTACATGAAAAGAATATGTAAGAAAAACTTGAACAATTTGGTCTGAGTTGTAAGCACATCATCAATTTTAGATCATTCAAATGATAGATGTGAGACACCAAGGTTATCATTTCCTAATAACTTTGGTGTCCCTTAGAAAAGTTGATAACATTGTCTTGAAGTCCTCTTGCATACCAATCTGTGCCTCCTGCCACCTTGTCTTGTTGATCTTTTTTTTTGTAGCTTTTCTGGTGCTGACTGATCAACAGCCCTCTGATCAGCAACCCTATATGTCCTCTCCACATCATATACCTGAATAACCAGAGGTACACTTGATCATTCTTGTCATTCAGTGTATCTTATAAAAACAAGTGAAGCTTAATCGCACAAAGTTCTTTCTTATAGGAGTCTGTTAATGAGGTGCATCATTCACTCAGCTGCATCAACTGATGTGAGCTGTAAATCCTATTGTAATCTCACAATAGCAAGGGGGTTTGCTATTGTGAATTAAGACTTCTCACCACTGTTTTACAGACGGACATTTCTGCCCAGTGTAGGTACCTTATTAATTTTCAGTGTCCTTGGTCTCATTTGGAATCGTGTATTTGGATAAAGCTGACCCATGCAGCATATAGCATGTCCATTTCTTCTTCAGTTGTCCCAGCTATTTTGATTGGGACTCTCATGAATCTAAACATCTTGGGAGGCATGAAAAATTATTCTTTTACTGTCTGCAGCCACAAAAAAAACAAAACAAATGTGGAGGCCCTGGAGTTTCTGTGAGAGTTCATCCCATATTACAAAGATCAACAATTTCCCCCATTTTTGTGTTGATATGAAACATTAACTAAAGCCTATCTGGCTCTGATAAACATATTATCTATGATAATAATATTGGCAGGAAAAAATGTGTTCTAACAAACAGGATTTTTCCAGGGCATACCCACTGCAAATCTTGTCCAAACCCTAATATCTCAAAAAAAACAAAAAACAAACAACTTCAAAAGCAGATCTTAAAGCCTTCATGAAATAGAGATATAAACAAGTGTCTTCCAAATCAGGTGACTACACGATTTTTCTGGAAAGTTCAGCAATAAAATAAATTCCAGTACAGCTTTTTTATACATGAAAAAGACAAAGGGCACTGAGGGGAAGTTAAAATTCCAAAATTCTTTCCCGTCTGTTTCCGACCCATCCCAGAAACAGAAACGAAATAGGAAACTGCGCACGGCCTGACTTGATGTCAACGACCTCAAGTCTTCCCACAACAAGCACTCTGGGACATACGGTCGTTCAGTCTGGTTAGTGCAGATCACAGGGACAAACACTTTCAGCTCTGTCTGCCAGTAAAGTCAAATTGCCATCCTTGGCTGTGTGGCACTTGTGCCTTGTCCTTCTTTCTCCTGGAACAATGCGGAGCGTTGACATCAACTTGAATCTGCACACCCCAGGGCTAAATGAGCTGTTTCCGCAGGGAGCACACAGAGGAGAGACAACCATAAAGCAACGTATGAAATGGATGAATATAAAATGCACGACATCCATGAATAATAATCAGTAAATATGAAACTTCGAAAACCAAAATACGACCCCTTCTCAAGACACCGGTGCAATGTGTAAATAAAAAGAGAGTGCAATGACTTTTAAATCACAAGCTCTACCAGCATGGTGGCTCCATGGTTAGGACTGCTGTCTCGAACCACACAGGATCCTGAATCAAGCTCCAGCTTCTCCCACCATCAGGCCGGCAGAGATTCAAAATCTCAAGGTTTTCCCTTCCTGATTAAATAAAGGTTAAAGGAATGCACAGATTTTTGAAACAGATGTATGCATGCAAATGTCATTGATAGTTACTAGTGATATTTTGATTGTTACTAGAGATATCTAAAGACTCTTGTAAATGCCCATACCCTTTAAAAAATCCCCCAGAAGTGTTAGTGATAATGCTGAGTTGTCCTTCCCCTTCAAAGAAGTACTGAAGTGTTGTTTGAATACTATCATGTACTGACGGTCTGCATTGCGCCCGAGAGCTTAGCATGTTTCCTTATCCTACCAAATTGTCCTTTCACAGATACCCTAATGTGAGATACAGCACATAAAAGACTGAGATAGAGGAGGGAAGAGATAAGGGGATACATTTTTTAAGTTTAAAGCCCCCGCATGGCTTGGAAGGTGGTTCTCTCTAGGTATGAACCCCTCTTTCTAAGCATACTGTGGCGAGTTTACAAGCCCTTTATTTCCATTTAATCAAATGAATGGAAAGTAGAAGGGGACAGAGGGATTAATTGTGTAACAATGTTCAAGCTATTAGTGTGTCATTACATAAATGCAGCACTGAAATTGCCACTGCCACAATGTCACAGAATGCTGCATTTCATAAAATTTTTATGGGTATCCCGTGCTGGCCATTTTAAAAATATATTATTATTGATGAATCAGTTTGTCTTTTTTTTATTGTTTAGTCTGCAAAATTTAAATAGGAATCCTAAACCCACTGCAAGACTCGTTAATACAGAAGCATGCGAAGCATGATTAGATTAAACGGCAACTCTTGCACTCCCTTTTTTCAAGCATGCACTGCGGGAGCTTTGAAATTTTATTCTTTTTTAAGAAAAAAAAAATCTTCACAGCATCCTTCAAGTTATATTTGTTAAGCAGGTTTAACCCGCAGTCTTTGGTACGAGAACACCGCTTCCTTTGTTTAAGTTCACAAGCTATTCAAGGCTATCCTTGAAAACTTAAACCACGCAATTGGCTATTTAAACTTTCTTGTGCTGAAAAACACACAGGCAAGTGCTTCTGACTTGAAGGATTATCTGGGTAAATATTTTTCAGTTTGAAAGGCATGAAACATATTCACTGTTTGCTTTAAAAAAACTGCAACAATAAGCTGCTAGAGACCTTACAAATAGGCCCAGCTGATTTGACATTCTTTGCTTTGACTGAACCAAAATAAATTAATCTGGATAGGATGGAGTCCTTTATGTTTGTTCTTTGTTGCTGATAAAGAAACTCAAAAATAATGCTGAAGGAAAAATTTAAAATGTTGTTACTTTTGGATCATCTAGTATATTAAGTTAATATTTGTTCATTTTTAATTTTTATTTACTTTAGGTATCTTTAATTTTTTTTTTATTTGGTAATTTATCTTTATTTTTTTCTATTTTTTTTCTCAGTGCACGTAAATGTCTGCTATTTATTTCTAACATGTCAGTTGTATATTAGACCTTTCAAAATTCAAAGATAAGTCAAGAAGTACCTTTAGATCTGAGATGGTCCCATAATTAAGGATATATGGAAACTGATTTAGTTTTAGCAAAAATCAAAGTGAGATTAATTATACTGATTGAGTGTTCTTTGTGATAAATAGGATGTCAATAGAGAAATCAATTTTCTAATCTCTGGTTTGTTAGCTGCAGGTAGTATTCTAAAGGGGACCAAACATAGTAACATATTCATGCATTGTTGCAGTTGTATACTTAAAGGTAAATAGCCCTTCAGTTTACACTACTGTGACTGCACAGCATTATTGACTTTACTAACATGCAGCTCAAACGGTCTGGTTATTGTGAGCTCAGTGTCTGCATTGCTCACTGAGTATATGTTTAAGAAAATTATTTGTGAAAGGCTAATGTGAAAACCTCCTCCAGAGCAGATTAGGTGAGCAGGATCTTAGACTGTATGTAAAAGGTAGACAAAGTGATGTCATCCATTGGTTTAGGAATCGTCATTCTGAACCTCAACATTAGTGTTATCTTTTTTTTTTTTTAGCTAAAAGTAACTGTATTTGGAGGAGTGGGTGGAGTCCATTTTGGGTGCAATGCATAAACACACATATGCTAATTCCAGTAAGAGATTAATACATTACTGGAATTTCAATCACCAAAACTGAAATAAAACTTCTTTGGATGGGCCATACCACACAGTAAGTTATTTTCAGATCACTCTATCAAAATGCCCCAAAAAGCACCAACACTGGTTGGAGATGGTCCAGTTAATGGAGGTGTGGCCCAGTGGGCACCAATTGGCTACTGCAGCCTGTTGGGTACCTGTTAGTCAAAGAAGCCATAACCCTACCTAAGAGATATTTCAGTAACATGGCTTTATATGATACAAGCCCAGCTGACTGAACTTTAAGAAGGTTGGAATTGCTTCAAACAGTATGGGTCATAACTAACTGACACAAATCTTTATTTCAGGGCTAACAGAAGCCGTGTGCACTCTCGGTTGAGACACTGAAGTACTAAAAACTGGTAAACACATACATTTAACTCAGCTGGACTTGACCTGGCTGCTGCCTGATACCAGTGCTGATGTTAGCGCCCTCAGAATCCATAGTGCTTGCTCTTAGAGAACTGATGGATATCTCTCTAAAATATTGCAGCTGGCCTTAAATAAATAAATAAAACTTTTATTAAGTTGAACTTCTACATGTATTGAAACTATGCTATTATCACAGCAAGTTCACTGTCATGATTTTATAAGTTTTATTGGACTTTTGGGCCAATAAAGCCTCATGAAGGTGTGTCCTGCACTTCCACAATGCTCAAAAATACTTTTTTAGAGGGAGGTGCACCAAAACAACACATGGAAGCTGAGATACAGCTCAGACTTCCTGTATTTACTTAGTGCGGCAACAGATTTGTGATGATACTGAGCCCACCTTTCGATTAATTATTAGGAGCTACAGTGTGAAGGAAATGCCTGTGATATCCTCTGGGGTGAAGCTATAAGGAAAGAGGAAGTATGAGCATTTGTGTGCAGAAGTGGGTATTTGGCATAAATTAGGCAAGCCATCGCAATTTCTGAGGCAGTTAATTGGACATGGATTCGTGCCATAGGTTGGCCAAAGCCTCTGAAGCTCGGCGCTCATTTGCTGGGATGCAGAACACCTTGTCAGGGTCACAAGGTGGAAAATCTTCACCCTAAAAACACACACATTCACATTTATCAGGTCCCAAATTGACTCCTTGAATCCTATCTGATATGAGCTAATTTTACATGAGATGAACTTCTTCACTGCAGAAGCGCACTTGGATTTTCTGGGCTGAAGGTTTGATTTGTGACACGGTTGTTTATTACTGAGGAAACATTTATAAGATGTTGTTTTTATAGTGAATTCTCCAAACTTGAACCGAATTAGTTTCAAATGCTGAAGATTAAATAGAGTATATACAATACTATTTTAAATGGTAACTGAAACATTTGTCGGACATGCTGAGCACCATTTGTTACCAACAGCAGCAACGGGAAACAATAAATAATTTCCACTCATTATAACTGCTGAATCAGAATACAAATTGCTATGATTCATGGCAATATGCTTCCAAGGTTACAGTCTGAGGTTAAACTGTCATATCATTCAGTGGGCTCAGTCAATTTGCCTACGATATGCCTCATAAACTAACAGAGAAAGTTATTTTTTAGCGCATCAAAAGAAAGTGAACATCTATTCATCACAGCAGCACTGGCTCTCCTTAGAGTGCCCTTCCTCTTAATGGCACCCCTCAAAGTTTTTCATCTCCTGTGTAAGTAGCAGATCCAGTGACCTGTAGTGTAGTTTTCCTTTCACACTGTCTCATGGTTGAACCTTGAGTGAGTCGGTGTATCTTTCTGACATAAAGGGTCCAGCAACACAAGAAACACCTTCACCCTCCTTTTTTTTTTTTTTTTTCTTTTCATGTTAACAAAATGCAGAGGTGGCCTTCTGAGAGAGGCCTGCCTTGTCCATTGGTTTATGTAACTGCCATTTGGAGAAATATCACTCTGTGGATTTAGTGAAGCTGAGCCTTTGTAATCCGCAGCACAGATACTTTTACAAATCCTGTATTTAATTAGATTTTCCCATTTAGTCATTTGCAGTCAGAAGCCTAATTCCTGCATAATGCCTACAGTGAGAGAGCGTATTCTTGGCAAGCCCGTGGATTGCGTCCCATGTTCTACTTCAGTGTGCAATGGTCCAAGGAGTTCAATTTCACCTCAAATATCCCTTTCATTGTTTGAGCTTAACAGAAAAGCAACTGGCTCACGGCATGTTTTCTTTTATTTATCAGAAGATCAGTGTTAAACAGACTTACTCTTGCACCCTTCTGATGTGAGTTACTTTGGCAGGCTAGAAAATTACGGTGGATGTTTGACTTATGACGGGTGAGTCAAACAAAATACGGACAAAACATTTACAGCTGTTAAATATAATACTGTGAAGTAGTCCTGCAACGCATGCTGTTTTTACGTGGGTTATAATGTTTGTTGCTTTTACAGGTTGTATTCTAAAACTGAATTAAATAAAAACCTTTCATAAGACAAGTGTGTCTATGACTTTAATTATTATATGTCATATTAGGGCGTTGTTCAATGTGCTCGTCACTTTCTGGTCAAGGCATCAAGGAGACAAGTTTAATTGGTCTAGGTCAGATAAAACTTTTTAGCTGAAGTTGATTTTTCTCTTTGTAACCATATTCTGGGAACTATACTGCTGTGGAAATGGCTAAACAATGTTGACATGTCACTTTCTTTGAAGGTTCTGCCCTCCAGTCCAGTCAAGTTCCAATTAAATGCCCTCAGGACATGTGAAGCTGTTTTCACCACCCTCATCCTCCATTTGGAAAAAAAAAAAAAAACGAATACAAACTAACTGCAGTCAGTATTACAGCTGTATCAGCACAATGGTAAAACAGTCGTAATTAACAAATCGAAAATGAATCCCCTGTTGAACCCCAACAAAACGTTACATTTAGACCACTAAAACACTTTACAGTGTATGGTTAGGAAAACAGTAATAAACTCTGAGTTAAAGCATGAAATTCTATCATAAATAATCAAGATTGCAGGGTGCAATACTACACAATTTGGCATTGATCCAATACCACATAAAAGACAGGGCCAGAATCACTGATGCATATACTGATACTCGTAACTCAGCTTAAATTGGGTGAGAGCAGTGTGATAAATTCATCATCAACATGATAAAATACATTTTAATGACCCTTTAATGACTGTTAATGTTAAAATGCATATTTCAGGTTTTTTTTATATATATATATATATATATATATATATATATATATATATATATATATATATATATATTAAAGCTGTTTTTTTGTGTGTGTGTGAACCTGGACTGTAAATGGTTTACACCTTTAAGAATGACACAGTGATCCATTCTCTGGGTAGCATTTTTAATTTTCTCTCTTTATTCCTGTGAACACCAGAGCAGGATACGACAGTTCAGCGTCTGTGTTAACTGGCATAGCGTCACACTGACATTGGGATCCAGAGCATCTTGCTCTGCTTATTCCAATTCAATTCAATTTTATTTATATAGCGTCAAATCACAACAAACAGTCGCCTCAAGGCGCTTTGTATTGCGGGTAAAGACCGTACAATTAACACAGAGAAAACCCAACAGTGTTTAGATTCAGCTAATAAGTAAAACTGAAATAATGTAAGTTATTTATTCTTTAAGTGCGGCCCGGTAAAGAAGATCCAGAAATGCTACAGTACTCTTCTCTGGGCCAAAGCTTGTTTAAAATTGAAAAGTAGGAAATTGTGCTGTGATTAGATTAATTGAAACTTGAAGTTCTTTTGGAAAACATGGATGCCACACCCTCTGGACTACAGGAAAACATCTGGCGTGTTATCAGTTACACATTTAAACAGCTTGCAGCTCTGATGATGTGGGGGTGATTTAGGTCCTATGGAACTGGCAGCCACCTTTCAGCGCTGTGATGAAACGTATATACGGGTTTTAGAGCAACATATGCTCCCATCAAGACATCTTATTCAGGGAAGGCGTTGCACATTTCAGCAAGACAATGCAAGACAAAAAGCTGAACCTCTATCAGACCGGAATGGGAGAACATTCCTCTCCCATTCCGGTCTGATAAAGGTTTCAGCTTTTGTTAAATGAGGAGGGGATTCTACAGAGGTAAACATCAACTCTGTCCCAACTTTTACGAAGGTCTCGCTGCCATCAAATGCAAAATGAGATGGTATTTTTCTTAAAATTATAGATTTGTTTTCAATTTTCTTGTGAATAAAATCCGGGTTTATGAGATTATTTTCCCTTTCTTTGGCTTTTCATGTGTTTGTATAAATTGGTGGTGTTGCCACAGTAGCTAATAACCTACCCACACGTATCACAGTTTGCAGTATTTTCATTTACAGTCATGAAATATGTCCATGGGATGCTTGTGTTTCTCTCTGCCATCATGCTCTCACTCACTGAAGCCTGCCTGCATCTGCTCAGCACCGGCGAGTCATGTGACGGCACAAGACACAGCGGGGCAGGGGAGGGGGAGGAACAAGAATTGGAGCAATGAAATGGGAGCAATGTGCTGAATATAGGAGACAGAAATGAAAACTAGTATTGATACGCTATGAACTATTGATAACTGGATTGATCCATATACCTCTAACCAAGATCATATTATTAGATTGGTCCTGAGTTTTAGACGTATGTGGCTGTTCATCATACCTTATACTGATGACCTTCATGAAACAGTAGTAATATAATGTCATGGTATGATATATTGGACTTAGTAAATGCTTTATAAACCCACTTAACAAAGTAATAATCTGTAGTACTTGGGGAGCACAGGCCCACTCCAGTTATCACTGAAATGTAGATATAACTATTATTGCTATGTTATCCTGTATGAGGCAACAACGGACGACCTTCCTCTCCCAAAAGTCCTTTGGTCCTTTTGCTGTTTTTACACTATTTACCCAGTGTTCTTAGAAGTTCTTGCTACTTCATGCTCATTTATCATTTGATAGTATTATGTCATAATTTCCCATAACATTTTTTAGCATATATATATATATATATATATATATATATATATACATATATATATATATATATATATATATATATATATATATATATATATATATATATATATATATATATATATATATATATATATATATATATATTTAAACAGTACCTCAGCTTAAGTTATCAGGTTATCGTGGTGATACATGTGACAGCTCAGTAACTATGCCTATTATGTATTTTATGTGACATGATAATTCACCTGTCATGAATTTCACATCTGTTTATGAGAATGTCTGTGGATTCACATAGAACACTAAACCCTGCCACGAATGACAAGAAAATCCACTGTCATTTTATGACTTATTATGCCGACTATTAAATTGGTTTATTGATTTTTTTTTTTTTGGACAAACTGTATGGTTTAATTATACCTTCTGGTCCGAGGGGACTACTGATCGCATAATTACACACAGGATTCTGAGAGACAACAGATTTCTCGGCTATATTTCAAAAACCTGAAGCTGCATTAATTTAGCATAAGCTATGAAAGATGTTTCCATAAAAGAAATTATGTCAATATCTCAAGCCTGGTGTGCTTCTGCTTTGAGCAGACATCCATCTGTGGCCTATCATCCTCAAAGCACATTCCCCATATTAAAATCTAAACACTGGGGTATATCTTACCATACTCATCGTTATTAGCTTTCGCCATAATTCATTATTGATTTTTTTTTTTTTAACTTGAACTGTCTTCAAAATTATGGCATTTTCAGAAGTAAACTGTTTGAGAGATTAATCCCACGGTGAAGCTCTGTCGATAATACCCTGCAGAAGCCAGCAAAACAAAAGTGGAGTTTCAGTGGGAGAGATGAACATGTCTCTAAACACATGGCATACTTGAACACATTTTTTTTTTAAATCTCAAGGCTCCCTTTTCATAGTTTCCACTTTCAAACCAATAGTGCAAATGGGAAGTCAATGCTGCTCTGTAAATAATGAACAGAGCAAAATCAGACGTTATTGGATGCACCTGCTTAAAGGGCAACTTTACTCTCTCAGCCAGCTAATAGACTGAACATTTCTGATTTTGAAGGCTGTTGAGAGATAACCTTTAAAGATGGTGAACTGCTCCTGATGAAGCAGGGTTTGCAGGGGAAAATAAAGGTACATACACCCCCCACCCCCCCACCCCGTTCTAATTGGATTCATACTCCAGGCTTAAAGAAACAATGTGCACTAGACATTTTGCCGACAACATGCCCTCCTGTATTCTATAGATAAGTGAAAAAGAGAATGGATTAATTTTAAACTCTGAATTTAAAGTGGACTTCAATTCCCCTTATGGTAAAGGTCAATTTATTATTTCTCACTTCACTTTATCTGTCTGCGGTCCATTGTTTGAAAGCATAATGCTTCCTATGCTTGCTCATAGGGGGTCGTTTTGACTGTTGGGTTTTCTCTGTGTTATTGTAGGGTCTTTACCCACAATACAAAGCGCCTTGAGGAAACTGTTTGTTGTGATTTGGCGCTATATAAATAAAACTGAATTGAAACTATACAATCAGGAGTTGAGCAACTAAACTTGGCACATAAGTACACCTGAGGCCCCTGAAAGTTCGTATCTATATTGCACATTATGACATCATCATCTATGAAATCATCTACCAACAGGCCCAAGGCTCATCTGTAACATTTATGCAACTATTATATGTGAAATTAAAAAAAAACAACTCATATTTTAATTTCATGGCCATAACACATGGAATACATGATGTATTATAATGCCACCATGTTGCCTAGCAACCACCTACCAATGGGCTAAAATGATAAATTTTAGCATTCATGCACCTGTAATACCTTGTAAGAAGACTCTCTCTTAGATTGTAAATAAAGGGCCTTGAGGCAACTTTTGCTGTGATTTCGTGCAATATAAATAAAACTGAAAGTGAAGTTATAAAAGCATTGTATCATTTTAATTTCACTGCAAAGACATCAAATTTCCCGTAACTAAGTTTACTGTATTGTATAAAACATGCGACACTGAGCACAGACACAGTTTTGTTTGCAAGACACAGACCATAAGACGTGCATTTTCTGTAATCTGAGGCAGCCCATCAACATCTCACTGTGACAAAAAAAAAAACTTAATACTACATCAGTTTCTTGTGTTGCACTGTTCAAGAGGATTTTTTTAAATCACAAACATAGGTCTCTTACAACCTTTAGAGATAACTTGTCATCATTTATGAGCAACACAGTTCAAACGACTAATAAAAAAGGAACTAATGATCAGACAATAGCTTATAGTTGTGAGATTACATTTGCCTAAATGCAATCCTTTTTTTGCTCTTCACACAAAATCCATTGCCTAAAAATTATGCATATTCACATGCAGATATATCTGTTTATCAAGATTACAGTGGTGCAAACTGTATATGGCATGTTGCTATAGCGTGTTGCCATGGAAACCTATCTACATTTAGTTGATGATTAAAAAAATAAAACAGCATAAATGTGCTTTTGTGTTTGGTCCAGATTTACTACTAGATTTTACACTGCTGATACTACAGACCAGTACACCCTCACTGCTTCCCTAGGAATTAAGAGTCTACGTAGCCAAGTGATTAGCAGACAAGAGCTGCTAATCAAATGCACTTGATTAATTAATCATCAGCAATTGTAACCACATTTATAATGGCAAAGGTTTTAGCACTTTGCAGTTCTGGAGCATTCAGGTGTGTGTTAACATAATGCTAAGGAGGAAAAGATATTAGCAATCATCTTTGAGAAGCAATTGTTGCTGCCCATCAATCTGAGAAGGGTTATAAAACCATTTCCATTCAATACAGTTCTTCCCAGGAGTGGATGTCCCAGCAGGTTCCCCCCATTGTTGGGCCGTGCAATGTTCAGAGAAATTACAAAAATCCCAAGAGTTACATCTCATACTCTACAGGCCTCCGTTAGCATGTTAAATGTGAAAGTTCACGATAGCACAATTACAAGGAGACTGAACAAGTACGGCTTGTTTGGAAAAGTTGCCAGAAAAAAGTCTCTTCTCTCTAAAAAGAACGTGACAGCACAGCTTAGGTTTTCAAAGTTGCATCTGAGCAAATCACAGCACTTCTGGATCAATGCCTTGTGGACAGAGAGGACCAAAGTGGAGACGTCTGGCCGTAATGAACATCATGACATTTGGAGAAAACCAAACACGTATCAACACAAAGAGCTTATAAGAACTGTCAAGCATTGTAGAGGAGGGGTGATGATTTGGGGCTATTTTGCAGTCATGGGACTTAAGCATCTTGTCCACTGTGAGCTTCTCTGTTTACCAAAATATTCTACAGTCAAATGTGTGGCCATCTGTCCGACAGCTAAAGCGTGGTCAAAATTAGTTCATTCAACAGGACAATGATCCCAAACAATCAGGAAATCTACAGTAAAATGGCTAAGAAAGAATGAAATCAAGGTTTTGCTATGGCTCAGTTCAAAGTCCGTGCAGGGTCCTTGAGAGCTGCTCAATGAACAGAAGCAAAGTTGTAAAGAAGAGTGGGCCAAAATTCCTCTACAGAAAACCACTGTGTGAAGTTATTACTACTCAAGGTCAGAGGTGGCAAATGTATAGACATTCTTTACTTGAGTCAAAGTACAGATAAAAAAAATGTAAATATATAAAAAAAAAAACTAAAAAAAATACTCTGGTAAAAGTTGAAGTACTAATTCATCTTATTTACTCAAGTAAAAGTGAAAAGGTACAGGCTCTGAAATGCAATCAAGAAAGTAAAAAATAGCTCAATCCATCCATCCATCCATTTTCTTCCACTTATCCGAGGCAGGGTCATGGGGGCAGCAGCCTAAGCTGGATCTGCCCGGGCCTCCTCCCGGTAGTACATGCCCAGAACACCTCACCCAAGAGGCGCCCAGGAGGCATCCTAGTTAGAAGACCGAAGCTCCTCAACTGGCTTCTTCAATGTGGAGGAGCAGCGGCTCTACTCTGAGCTGCTGCTCCTTGGCTGGACTCCTCACCCTATCTCTAAGGGAGAGGCCAGCCACCCTTCCTCCTTCCTTTGGAGGAAGATCATTTCTGCCACTTGTATTCACAATCTTTTCTTTCGGTCACCATCCAAAGCTCATGACCATAGGTGAGGGTAGGGACGTAAATTGACCGGTAAATCGACAGCCTTGCTTTCACGCTCAGCTCCCTCTTCACCACGACGGATCGGTGCAGCGTCTGCATCACTGCAAATGCAGATGCAATCCGTCTGTCAATCTCCCATTCCCTCCACCCATCACTCGTGAACAAGACCCGGAGCTACTTAAACTCTTCCACCTGGAGACAACGCATCCCTGAGCTGGAGTGGGCACTCCACCCTTTTCTGGCTGAGGACCATGGCCTCAGATCTGGAGGTGCTAATTCTCATGTGAGCCACTTCATGCTCGGCTGCAGACAGTTCCACTGGAAGCTGGAGGTCACCACCTGATGAAGCCAGCAGGACCGCATCATCCACAAAAAGCAGAGATGAGATTCTGCGGCCACCGAGGCAGAAGTCTTCCATCACTTGGCTACGCCTAGAAATGCTGTCCATAAAAATTACACCCAAAACACCGAAAATTAGCTCTTAGAAGTACATTTCAACCAGCTATGTTTGTGCAAAGCCAACTGAAATTTGTAATATATTAATATAATGATAAAATAATAATAGACTTGGGAGTACACACCTTTTTCCTTTTGCCTTGTCTCCACACAAAATGAGTATAGTCAGGGGTTAAAGTGGGATTCGGTTGTAGCAGCTCAGCATGGGGAAAAGGATCACAATCATTTCTATTGAGAGCTCCAGTAGATTTTCTTTATGTATGGGGTGTGATCAGCTGACCAGCACTTCTTCTGAATGTAACAAAATGTAAGCAGATGTTTCCCAAGATTTTTTGGCTGATTTAATTTCCTACACTGACAATATACTGTTTATGCTAGACAGACTGGTATAAAGGTGGAATTCAGTGAATCAATCCAAGCATCATCAGCTTAAATTTAAATGAATCTTCGCTACACTTGATGCAACACTGACCATGAACTCCACACCACTGTGAACCAGTCCAACACAGTGCTTTACTGGGAATTCACCACAGTATGGCAAACTAACCCATTTATTCTGTACTAAACTGCCTTGTATTTAAATAACACATTGGTATACCTCAGTTTGCTTTGCAGGATTTAACAGTATGAAAGATATAACTTCACATCATTTACAGATCCAATATTTGATTTAAATATATTACATAACGTGTAGGCTTTAAATTTCCAGTTTATCAAATGCCACGGAGCACTCCTTGTCATTAAATGTAGCCGCTCTTCCTCCTCTCTTGCTCTGTCTCTCTTACATCTTTCTCTATCTCTGACTGAAGTTATCTCACACTCTTTTCTCTCCCTCGGAAATACAGCAGCTGTACCTTTAGCTAGCAGCCACACTGCATGGCAAAGTGCACAGAAAAAGTTGTGCGTACTTTTTGTTGAGCTGTTTGAAACATTGCATTTGAAATTAAATGCCACTTAAAAAAAAACAAAACTTACTCCCTTTTTGCTGACTCCTGTTCTATAGCACTAGCTAGATACTGAGGTACTTAAGGACAGCTGGACCAAAAATGTTCTGGATCGCTTCGGCCCACTTTAACCCCTCGGTACACTGCTATAAATGATGCATAAATTACATGTTTTTATCCCTCCCCCAGAGGGGGGAACGGGGTATTGTTTCTTGGTATGTTTCTCTGTTTGTTAACAATATTACAGCAAAACTACCAAATTAGGTGACGACACGTCACCTTCATTTCTTGCGGTAAAAAGTATATCTGTCATGGTCCTGGGTCCTTTAGACCCAGTGTGTTTTGTTTATGCTTTGTTTTGTATTGCATTTATATTTCCTGCGTTTCTTTTGTTGTGTGGGTTTGCTTATGTTTTGATTTCTAGTTTCTTGTGTTCCCCAGTGTTCAGTGTCTAGTCCGCGTCTTTGTTCCCTCATCTGACTTCCTGTTTTATTCTGATAGTCTGTGATGTTTTGTTTTGCTTCCCCCTTGTCATTAGCGTTATTTGGTTCACCTGTGTTCCCAGCTGTTTCCACTCCCCCCATCAGCCCTGTTGTGTCATTTAAATCCTGTGTTTCCTCTGCTTGTTGTCGTGTCTTCAGTAGTCCTGTCAGTGCGCCCGTCAATGTTTCCTGCTGTGTGCCTCCTGTTGTTTTGGCCTGTGTTCCTGAAAATCAAATCAAGTCAAGTTTAGTTTTGTCTGTTCTGAAGCTGATCCCGCTGGCTGTGTCCAGCCCCACCTTTGCTCTGCTCACTAGCAAATAAAGCTGAGTTCAAACTTTACTTCCGCCTTGTGTATCCTGCATTGGGGTCCCCTTCCTTGCCTGCCACAGTGTTTTATGACAACATCATTATCAGTGTCCATGGACATGTAGCATTTTATTGGGATAAAATCCGGATATGTGAACATATGACACAACTTTTGACTCTATTAATCAAATCACTGAATTCCCCTATTATCACTCATCCAACTAATTGCTCGTAGTTTTGCGTAATTCTAAGAGATAAAACTGCTACAAAAAATGAAAAAGTTATTTTACTTCAACTTGTTTTAACCTCGGAAAATTATGGCCATGGACAACAGGACCTATGTGTTATCTTGGTGATTCAATGTTTGGAGACGGACATTGTGCCTGGCACCACTTGTTTCCTCTTTTATTTCTTTGTATGCGATAAGTCCAGGTTATGGATACACCAATAGGACGACTTTTTTTATGTGCTATTATTCCATCCATTTAGGCTCAGGTTGGATTGGTGTTTTATGGTGCGCAGTGACGTGAAATAAACCCTTCCCTCAGATGCATTAAACCTAAATCAGCAAGCCTGTTTTGAAAATGTAAGGAGTAGAAAGGAGAGATCTGTGTAAAAATGTAGGGAGTAAAAGCCAAATTTTGTCAGAAAATTAAATATTCAAGTTAAGTACAGATACCTGAAAATCCTACTTGAGTGGTGGCTCTATAACCTATTGAATTATGGTGTACTTGGCTCTTCACACACTGCCTTTGGCCTAGTTTTTTTTTAATGAGAAGGTGTAATATGTCATGTTCTTTATCTGCAGATCTATTTAAACAATCTTAGAACCAGCTGAGGACCAAATTTTTTATTGTGTCCTGATGTATAAAACCTTTGAACCGAAAGACAGCGTGCTTTGTTTTTAACTGTTTGAGAATTCTAAATAAAAGAAAAACTCACCTATTCCTGATGTGCAGCCTCTAATGAGTCTTTCAGTAAATACAAAGCCAGCACAATCTCCCCCCCAAAATCACTTTCTCAATCGTAACTGCACTCTTGCTGTAACAGCATATCACAGTTCATCAATCAACTATAAATGAGCTAGGTTAATTAATCGGCAGCCAAAGGGTATCTCCAAACATTAATATTCTTCACTATCACTACGGCATCCAGACAGTCAACTGGAAGGTGATGTGATAGATGTATTGTGTCTGCCTAAGGGTTGTGAGGGAGAAAATACAAGGCAGAAGAGAGGTTAAGTGCCCTGGGAGATTCTGCAACCTCAACCTTGGGTAGTTAATTGAGGAGAAATCACACACACCAGTGGAGAGTACTTAACACTTCCTGGTCTCACATGTGACTGTCATCCCACAAAAATCCAACCCCATAGGTCATTTTTTTTAATGCGGCTTACAGGTTATTTTAAAATTAGGCAGCACATGTCATGCCCAGTCATTCACAGTGAATTCCCCAGATAATTACCTATACTTCTCACATGGGCTTAATTGGACATCACCTGGATTTTGTTCTTAGGAACTGACTGGTTAAAAAATGATCTGATTATGTCTTATATTTGTGCTCTTATATAGGCCAATGTAATGTCTCTTAATGTAAGTTAAGAGTGACACTGCATCAGTGAAACTGGCTAAAGATAGTAGAAACAAATGTCTTATACTGATTGTTCTGTCTGAAACTTTGTCACACTTTTAAGCTTAATGTTTTGTGGGACTGGATCCTGGTCACACTGTAAATTCATAGAAGTGAGGATGGATCTTTTACTGTTTAAAGCAGAGTTAAAGGCAATTAGACATGAATTATTGGGCTTGATTAGACCTCAGGTTAGCTCGAGGGTGCATAATGATTTAATTTCAAAAGGCGCAAAGGAAAAAAAAAATATTATTGATGAGCGCGCACACACTATTTTGAAGTAAAATGCAAATGCAGCCACAATGGTTTGTTTTCAAATGGGTGGTTGCATTCATTTATGCACTCATCTTTCATTCATATTTAGCACTTGATGAGATCCTGAATGACAGCTACCTGTCTGGGTTTAGGGCAGTTAATAAATTCTCTCTTTTCTCATCTGATGGAGTAGTTGACGTGACAAACACCACTATCACCGCCGTTTAAAAGTGTCATTGTTTTAAACCTCTTTCTCAATTTCATTACAAGAGGAAGCTGATCTTGTAAGACAGCCTTCTGGGTTGCTTAATTTAATCAATAGTAGTTGATTAAAACCTTACTGTCTTATCTCATATCCTGCATTAGTTACAATTGCCTTTGGGAGCTGAAACTGTAACTGCATATTTTCTGAGTCTCTGAGGATAGATAATACAGTAGACTAAAGGCAATATTTTTGAAGTAAATTTAAGTGAATATCAGTATTCTAAACTATAACATGTTAGATTGTTTGGACAGTTGCACTATGCATTATTTTAAATAATTGCTTTCTCCATTAGGCAGTGGATGTCTTTCCTGTTTATGAAAATAAGTGCTATTGATTCAACCAAATGCTTTACATTAAACTAAATCATGAATGCAGAGAGATATAGGAAATTACATATGACAGCTTAATACTTCATTGCTAATGAAGAAACAGCCAGATGTCAGTGTAGCTGACCTTATATGTATAACAATGCATCTAGTTCACTTGATTATTAACACATCTGAGTGCTAAAGTTTTGATGCTGTTTCTGCCCCTGAGTCAGAGTTTTTTTTGTTTCTTACATTCAGTGACAATGTTGGATGTCCTCTAGTGGACCCTGTGCTCACTGCCCGGCACCAAGGAGCCCGACTGACATGCATCTAACACTGTTCACCATGACTGGTTCGGTGGTGGGTCACTGATGGTCTGGAGAGGCATATCCATGGAGGGATGCACAGACCTCTACAGGCTAGGCAACAGCTGACTGCCATCAGGTATCAGGATGAAATCATTGGACCCATCATGAGACCCTACGCTGGTGCAGTGAGTGCTGGGTTCCTCCTGGTGCACAGCAATGCCTCATGTGGCGAGAGTATGCAGGCAGTTTCTGGAGGATGAAGGAATTGATACCACTGACTCCCATGTTCATCTGATATAAATCCAATAGAACACCGCTGGGACATTATGTTTCACTCCATCCAACACCACCAGGTTGCACCTCAGACTGTCCAGGAGCTCAGCCATGCCCTGGTCCAGATCTGGGAGGAGGTCCCCCAGGATACCATCCGTCGTCTCACTGGGAGCATATCCTGACATTGTCAGGCATGCACACAAGCACGAGGGGGGGGGCATAAAAACTACTGAGTACCATTTTGAGCTGCTGCAGTGAAATTTCGTCAACATGGACTAGCCTGCAGCATTATTTTTCACTTTAATTTTTTTGAATATTTAGCCTTCATCTCCGATTTGTATGAAAATGTCCAACATAACATATTTTGAACACAAATAATGATTGGTGTGAAATTTGGTGTGCAAAAAATTCAAGTAGTCTCGTAAAATCCAGTATTTGAACACACCGTGATAAAAGCCTTCACACCGCAAAAGACAACTAGTGACATTTTCTGAATAGCATATTGTTATATTTCACAATAAAACGTAGAATACTTTTTAACATGAAGTTCTTAGTCACGACAATTCAATTCAATTTTTATGCTAGATTGAGCAAATAACACAAGTTGTATCACAAAAACAAAAATTTCAGATGACAGTCTAATCTGAATAGCACAAAATTCTGGAGTTTCCAGAAGGTACTTTGATAATAACTGAACTATTTTAAATATGTGCATATTTCTCACTTTTGACGGTAGGTAGAGAAGGTCTGAATGTCTCGAAAATGAGAAATTGCAGATGATCAGGCAGAACGTCTGCGTTGATTTGAGATGGAATGACCAACATGTGTTTTCAGTTGCATATTTTCAAAGGAAAACTTTGTAACTAGTTTTTTTGTAGGTCAAAAATTGCAGAAAAATAAACTAACGCTATCAGTAGTTTTAAATTTTATACTCTGTGGTGCTCAAGCATTAATCAGGTCAGGAGATAATACAAATATAAACTTTAATGTGGAAATTGGCTTAGACATTTTAACACTGTAGATAGAAAAGGAAAAATGTGCCTTCATGGGCTTTTTTTTTTTAAACAACTGATTACTAAGTGCAGTAGTTGGTAGTCATAGCACCTGGTGTGTTTTTGTGGGATTGAGTCAACACACTAGAGTCACCAGGTTCATCATAATTAAAAATAAAACATGTCCTTCAGTTTGACAGTGTGCTTTTCCGAAGTGCTTTTAATAGTTTTGTACAAAAATAGAAGTCTGGCGCACAGACTGTTAGTATTTTCAGTTCATTGATAATACTTGAATTATTATTTAATCATTTATTAAAACACATCATGGCCTTAGCAGGCGCTAATAAGTGGACTCTGAAGACCCAGAAACTGACTCGAGGTGTTCATTGCCAGAAGCAGTGTTAACACAGGAGATAATTGCAATGAGAGGTTTCCCAGAAAACAGACCCGTGCACACAGAGATCACTCTGAGAGAGAAGAGAGGGCTCAGTCCAGGTCAAGTTTCCAGTGAAGGAGTTACTGAATGTTCCAGGAATGCATTTGCAGGACAGTGGGAGTCTGCTTACTCGAGGCTGGGTGTTCTCATTCATTAAGCTTCATTTAAAGAACTGGAACATGCTGGTAGGAGAGAAGACGCAAGAAAGCAAGCAAAATGAAAAGCATCACATGTGCGAGTAGCTCAGCATGTGATGTGTAATGTGTTATTCAAACCAGAGCCACTAGGAAGTGGAGAGCCTTCAATTTTGAGCCTGTTTTCATGTGGAGGGGTCACTGTTTTCCTATTCGATGTAAAGATGTAGGCTATTATGACCGTATAAAAGTGCAAAATGTAGTCTTTGTCGCCGATGAGGATTTCGCTGATTTGATGAGCTTCTGTAAATCTGGAGAGCACTTTGAGGCTAATTTCTGAAAATGTTTTGATTTGATAGACAGCACAGTGGTGCAGTGGTTAGCACTGTTGTTTCACAGCAAGAAGGTCCTGGGTTCAAATCCAACATCACGCAAGGACCTTTCTGTGCAGTGTTTGTATGGGTTTCCTCCCACAGTTCAAAGACATGTAGTTAGTGGGATTAGGTGAATTGGTGATTCTTAATTGGCTGTGTGTGAATGGTTGTCTGTCTCTCTGTGGTAGCCCTGCGACAGGCTGGTGACCTATCCAGGGTGTACCCTGCCTCTTGCCCTATGGGAGCTGCTCTCACGGCCCAGGAATCTACAAATTAAAATTCCTCAGTCAGAGGCCGCTGCTAATGACTGCCTTACTGCTGGTGTTTCCCTTCCATTCCAGAAATACTACAGCAGACTTTGGTTCAAAAATACATGAGAAAATAATACCTATTAAGTACAATTACTAAGTTTAACAGGATTGCTTTCTTATTACATATTGCTAATTTTTGAAAATGTTTAAATGCTTTGCAAA
>JAMQGT020012552.1:0-17055 GCA_024447675.2 Pterophyllum scalare | reverse complement strand
TTTCTTCTCATTCACCTTTATTTACTTGTTTATACTTCACTCTGTATTTAATCATTATTTTTAATCTCTGGCTCTCTTCCACAGCATGTCTTTTGTCCTGTCTCTCTCCCCTCAGCCCCAAGGTTTCTTCCTGTTAAAAGGGATTTTTTCCTTCCCACATGTCGCCAAGTGCTTGCTCATAGGGGGTCGTTTTGACTGCTGGGCTTTCTCTGTGTTATTTTAGGGTCTTTACCCACAATACAAAGCGCCTTGAGGCAACTGTTTGTTGTGATTTGGCGCTATATAAATAAAATTGAATTGAATTGAATTGAATTGAATTGAATTGAATTGAATTGAATTGAATTGAATTGAATTGAATTGAATTGAATTGAATTGAATTGAATTGAATTGAATTGAAAACAGGTGCAATACTCACAAACTGACATTAAAAGTACAGACAGGTTTATATCCCTCCTACCTGGGGAGCTGTAGCGCACAAGATCAGAATCCTCTGCTGAGATGAACCAAACAGCTTCAGAGCCCTGGAACCAGGTACGTTGGTCTGGAAGGCCAGGAGGACCACAATGGTCTTAACAAGGAGGCAGGACAGACACAGGACAAAGCTGATCCCAAATGCTGCCTGGCGGAGCCTACATGTCCACCAAGATGGCTGACCAATGAACACCAGAGAACACAGGAAACAGAGCTTGAGTGACAGAAGAAGCAAGAAACTGATTTCAGAGTTGTTGGCCTTGACAATGGGTGTATGGCGGAAATGATGAAAAACAAAGGTGATGATGGTTGTCAGGATGAAACCCAGCAGGGTGAGTCCAACTAGGAAGATACCCATGGTGTCGCTGAAAGACAGAAATTCTTCTTCACCTGCAACACATTTCACTTTCTCTTTGTCTGACCAGTAGTACTCAGGACATTTTATGCATTCAGTGGAACCTAAGGGAATACATAATGCATAAACAGTCAGAAATTCTTCCATCCAAATGTCAAATATTTCATCTCTTAAATCCCGCTTCTCACTGAAAATCAAAACTTTAAAAAAATAAAACATATTTGGGCTACCAGTCTGGTTACTGATCTCTCCATCTGCACAGGGCAAACAGTCAAAGCAGCATTTGGGCTCTCCTTTGCGGGTGGCCTGCCTGCTGCCAGGGGGACATGGAGCACTACACTGAGATACAGGAACCTGAACAAGTAACAGAGAAAATATTAAAGGATGAGGATTTGACATAGTGTATCAAATAACTTTTGACTGCTTAAAATTGTTAAGTTTTTGGTGGCTTACAAATGATGTTTGGGTTAATTATGACCCACCTGTGATTGTCCTTTTGTCCATACAGTGGTGTTCTTCATTATCTGCAACTGTTCTCCTTGTGGAGCTGAACCATCCCAGCTTCCAACTTTGATAAATCTACCATAAAAAGAATAAATTATTTCAAAATGCAATCAGGCCAAACAGTATATGCAATAGTTTTGCATCATAAATTGCCACTATACTTAAGTAGGTAAAATTAAATGAAAACTCTTCTTCTTCAAAGAATTAATCTGCATCTTGAAGTGTTGTATCTCACCTCATTTCATCCTTGCTGTCCTTCTGCCAGTTAATGATGTCATACAGAGGGACTGGCTCTCCATTGGAGTCGAAATATACTTTCTCATTAAACTGGTTGGTGAAATTTGCCAACTTTAGATGATGAAGAAACTACATGAAAAGAGAATTACAAAAGAAAAATAAAACAAAACGAATTACAAAAGAACAAACTATATTAAATAAAATACTTGATCTTAATCTACATATTTTGCAACAATTTTAACTACCTGACCATTTGTAAATGAGCTGGTCTTCTTGCAAAATCCATTGTCAGGTTCTGCAGAATCACAGTTCAAAAAAGTGTGCAGAGCGTGGGCAATGGTGTACACAGCTTTATACACATTATAGGATATTGTGACCCGAGATACTTCACTATAACTGCTGTCAGTGTATCTCAGATCCTCTGAACCTGTGCATACAGGCTTTTTAACAGCACCTTCATCCTTTTTATCAGTTGACACATTAAATACATTTTTTTGCCCTACAGTAAGAACGGCCATGTACCCTGAACTGTTTTGAGAACTTTGTTTATAATGAAAAGCATCCAAATTGTTTAAGTTATCCACAATCTTTGTTTCATATTCTTTGGCTCTGTCTGTTTCAAACTCAAGTTTACACCCAAAATGTTCTTCCCAGAACATATTAACAAATTCCATTCCAGGTTTGGGAGAGGGGCGGAGAGCCAAAAGAAACTCTTTCAAGCCAGGGATTGTGACTCCAGGGAATGAGAAGCCCAGTGTTCCCTCTAGAAGAGGGTGGAATTTGGGTGAGGTCAGCCTGCTAGCTGTCACCCAGGCTTCACTGGCTATCCACTGTATCCCTGTCACATTCCTCTGAATTAGCTGGAAAGGCAAAAGAAACAAAAAAAAGATGATTATATGAATTTCTTTTGAGGTTCATGGAACTTATAATGTTATTTTAAACACTGCAAAATCTCTCATGTTAAATGTCTGATCACACAATACATCAACTGAGATTCTTACTTCCGAGAACAAATCTAGCAGTTGACCTTCTGTGGCAAAGACAACCACAACATGAGCAGTTGAACTCTGCAGTTTGTCTGCCATTTCTTGAATCTCAGCCACTCTGGGTGTTGTTGGAATAGTGAGATGAAACGCCACACAGCCACCTTGTTGTCCAAACTGATTAGTAAATGCTTGGATGCCATAAAGACTGTAGTCATCCTGAAATGTAGAAACATAAAGGATTTGTAAATCATGCTGTTGTCTAAATCTCTCTAATGGTACATTTCACTTTATCTCACCGTAGTGCCTACTGTGCCCACCCAGAACCAGCCAAAATAAGTGACAAGCTGTACGAGACCTCTAACTTGAAAGAGATCACTTGGCACAGTTCTCAAGAATGATGGGTACAAATTCTTGTCAGTGAGACAGGAACACGTGGCAAAATAACTCACCTAGAAGGAGAGTGAGATAGAGGATATTTTATTTTAATGACTTTAAACAAACCTCAAACATAAACATTTTAAATGCCATTCTGTGAGTTATTACCAGTGGTATGTTGAAAGGGCCAAGTGTCTGAGCTACAGCTCTTGTAGGGGAAGAGGATGCCAGACCAATCACAGCAGGCACAGGAGAGTAATACAGACATGCGGAAGACTGTCTGGTCTTTATGTCCTCTGTTGTGTTTTCATTTGTATCATTTTCAGTATTTTTAAGGCTGTTAGGCATTGATGTGTTAATTTTAGCATCTCTCTTTTTCAGTGTGGTTTTTATTCTTTGCTTTGTTGTTTTTTCTGCAGTCATTAATGCCCCCATCTCAATACCACTGTTTTCTGTTTCTGCAGTTTCTCTGATCTCACTTTTCACAGCTTTAGACTGACTGACTAAGGAAAAAAGAGCTTGTAGGCTGCCGTGAACATGGTCACAGCTGTCCATAATCTGGTAGCCTAGTTTAACACCTGGTAACAGGCTTGAATTATGGTTAATTTCCTCCACTGCAAACACCATGGTCATCATCCAGCGAAAAGCTCTGAGGTCAAAGCTGCCGAAAGATAAGTTAAGTTGGAAAAAAAAAAAGGTTTAATCTTTAATGTTAAAGATGTCAAATTATTATAAGAATTGAATGTAAACATTTTTGAGTAACATGGACATATTCACAAAACAAAAGAGACTTTTTTTGAGACAAAGACTTCAGTATTTCAAGGTCGATAAACAAAATGAAGATACAGCAGATATTAACAAAACCCTCACACTCACCCACTGCAAGATGCAATTTGGGGTTTGCTGTTGTAGCTGTACTGCGGCTCAGGAGCAACATAGTGCAGAGGGAAAAGCCCCCCAATCACAACGTCCCCATCAGATTGCAAGGTTAGGAGTTCACTGCCTCCCAGTTTAACACACTGAGGTAAATTAGAATCAGTGCTTCTCATGTCTCCTATCCTTAAACCAGGTGGTGTCTGTCCGAAAGCATCTTCTTTTCTCAGGACATTCCCTGCCACGCTTAGTGGTTTTCCTTCATCTTCAGTGTGAGAAACATCAGAAAAAACAATACAAACAGGAATAAAGACACAAAGAAGCAGCCAAAGATAATTACCAACAAACACCGAATGCATAATCTGCTGTGACCCCATAAAAACTGTGCAGAAAACCATGTTCCTCCAGCACACTCTCTGACAGGCTAATGAAGTGCATTAAAATCTCTGACGTTTGTGTCCTTGTGTTGTTTCATATGAGTCATCATGATATCATCCAGTCAGAGTGAAATGCAGAAGAGTCTATATCATTATTCACATGATATTTATAAAACAGAAACATTGCTTTACTAAAGATTATAAGAACAAAAAAGAAACAAATTGACACATGTTTCATCATAAAAATAAGGAACTGAATGAGACAAATTTCATTTGTTCTTGAGTTTGAATTTGGGCTGTTATTGGTACTTGTGACTCAGCTACACTTGGGTGAGCCAGAATGAAACAGAAGTGATGAAGTGAGACTGGCAGTAGCAAATATTGTGTGGTCCAAATGTCACCCAAATCTTACAGTACACCCGACATCCAACTTATTTTATGAGCTGGACTAGTGGCTGAGTTGAGGTAACCTGACTGACAGTGAAGGCCAAATGTGGCCCATAGAAACTTGGTGATACGGGCCACATTTGGGGCAGACATGTTCATTGTTATCTTGGTTTTCTGTGACACGTAATATATGGATTCAGATGTGCCTTTTATTTTTTACATAATTATTTAGTGCCCTGTATGATTATTTGTATGGTTTATCTTTTATTCTTGCTTTGTAAATCATGCTATTGTCTAACACCAATCAGATGGCAAATTGTAAGTTTACAGTAGTCAACTTAGAAACTTTCAGTATCACTTAAGATGACTCCTGTAAAGAGAGGCCAGTCTCACTAATTTCAATAATTTGCTCTATTAGCTTCATGTCAAGTCTTGGTCACTGGTTAAAACACAGAGCCTGCATGTGTCAAGATTGTGGGACAAAGGGCTAAACATGCTTGAACTAAATGTATTCATCTGTAAATTCAGAAATTATTTATAAGTTAAGTGCTGTTCTGCCCCCTGGTTCTCTTGCCAAGTCCAACAATGTTAGAATACGAGCAATCTTTAACTTGGCAGAGAAGCTCACCTCTAGGAAACATAAATCACATGACAGGTTACCTGGAGTATAAGATTAAAGGCAGATTATGGACAGAACACTAGCTAGCTCTCTTGACAGAGGTTTACATCAGATTTAAACCCAACCTGATTTAAACCCAAAGGTTTGCATCAGGAATTGCACCCAAATTTGTGTTTCTTGTTGGAAGTGAACCAGCAACTTTTTGCTTGCCAAGTGAATGTGTAAACCACTACATTTCCAAGAGGACAGGAAACCTGTGATAAAGGCTTGAGGGCCATCAAATGTAGGGACAGAGAAGATTGAGGCTACAATAAAGGCTTTAGGGCCTTTGAAGGCCAGGAGAGAGAATAGAGAGCTCATTAGAAAGATTTGAGTGTCACTGAAATCCAGGAGACAGCCTGTGATAATGATCGAGGCCATAGAGACAAACAACTTAGTGAGTTTCTTGATGATTTGAACTGTGTTTATGTAGAGTGCTTAACAAATTTATTAGGCTACCACCCAATGTAAGGTTCCACAGCTGCCCTAAATAAACAGTATTAATAATAATCAAAAAAATATATATATATATATATATATATATATATATATATATATATATATATATATATACATATATATATATATATATATATATATATATATATATATATATATATATATATATATATATATATATATATGTGTGTGTGTGTGGTGTGTGTGTGTGTGTGTTTCTGTAATGTTAATCCACAAGTATATACAAGCTCTTTAAAATTATATTATATATATTATATATATAGTACCAGTCAAAATTTTGGACATGAGTGTGTCCAAAAGTTTGACTGGTAGTAGTTTAATAAAATAACTAAAATGGAAAGGAAAACATCAAACGAAAAAAACATTTCATGTACCATTTTACTTTCTTTCAAATTAAAATATAATACATTTATAAATTATTTACTCTGAAAAACCTACAGGATAATAATGTTTATCTTGGATATTTTCCAGTCATGCCTTTCTTAATATTCCTCTCAGGGTGCAGTAAAATGATGTAACATTTGGGCACAAAAATACACAGCAACAGTCCAAAACTGGATGATAATATAGCAAATATTTCCACTGCCACAGAGAATTTCCCAGGAGAGCTGACATAAGCTGGGATGAAAGAAATCCACACGGCCCAGAAAATGAGCATGCTGAAGGTGATGAACTTTGCTTCGTTGAATGTATCCGGTAGCTTTCGTCCAAAGAATGCCAGGAGGGCAACAAAGGCCAGCAGGCCAATGTAACCAAGGAGCAGGTAAAATCCAGGAGGCCATGGCTCTTTACACTCCACAACAATCTGACAATATTAAACAACTAGTATGAATTCAGAGTGATTTAATTTGGCTTCTTTCTTACATCTACATTAAACATTAAAGTCCCTATGTGTGTGTGTGTGTGTGTGTGTGTGTTGCGACATTTGTGATGACAATGTCAAAACAAGTAAAAGTGCAGGACTCAGTATTTAAGTACCTCATACTCACTTTTCCAGTTGAAGCTTGGTAGTTTGGGTTCCTGAATGGAAAGGGAGGTGCTCCCAACATCCAGCCACTGCAGAGACAGATCTGAGGACAGAATAGGATGATAGAACAAAACCAAAAACACACAAACTGATGTTTAACTCAGTGACAGGCCCTCCTACCTGGGGAGCTGTAGTACAGGTGATCAGAATCCTCTGCTGAGATGAACCAAACAGCTTCAGAGCCCTGGAACCAGGTACGTTGGTCCGGAAGGCCAGGAGGACCACAATGGTCTTAACAAGGAGGCAGGACAGACACAGGACAAAGCTGATCCCAAATGCTGCCTGGCGGAGCCTACATGTCCACCAAGATGGCTGACCAATGAACACCAGAGAACACAGGAAACAGAGCTTGAGTGACAGGAGAAGCAAGAAACTGATTTCAGAGTTGTTGGCCTTGACAATGGGTGTATAGCGGAAACTGTGAAAGACGATGGTGATGATGGTCGTCAGGATGAAACCCAGCAGGGTGAGTACAACGAGGATGATACCCATGGTGTCATAGAAAGAGAGGAATTCTTCCACCCCTGCAACACATTTCACTTTCTCTTTGTCTGACCAGTAGTACTCAGGACATTTTGTGCACTCAGTGGAACCTTTGGGAACACAAAGCATAGACATATGTTTGTAAACAGTCAGGAACTCTTCTTTGCATATAACATGTCTCAGTCATTTTTCAACTGTGCAACATTTCTGTCATATTAATGACTTTCTTAATTCCATTTTGAAAAACTAAAACAGTTTGGTCTACCAGTCTGGTTGCTGATCTCTCCATCTGCACAGGGCAAACAGTCAAAGCAGCATTTGGGCTCTCCTTTGCGGGTGGCCTGCCTGCTGCCAGGGGGACATGGAGCACTACACTGAGATACAGGAACCTGAACAAGTAACAGAGAAAAGCATGGAAATGGGGAACAAAATTTTATTTCAGAGGACCTGAAGTGGTGCATCAGAGTTTTTACAATTTAAAATGGCATAAGCAATAAGTTCAGGGTAACTACGACCAACCTGTGACTGTCCTGCTGTCCACACAACAGTGTTCTTCATCATCTGCAACTGTTCTCCCTGTGGAGCTGAACCATCCCAGCTTCCCACTTTGATAAATCTATTAGAAAAAATAATAAATTATTTCAAAACGCAACCAGGCCAAACAATATATGCAAAAGAATTGCTTCAAACATTGATGGTATCATTGTTCATTATCATTTTAACAAACAGTTCAATTGCATATTGAAATGTTATACTCCACCGAATTTCATCCTTGCTGTCCTTCTGCCAGTTAATGATGTCATACAGAGGGACTGGCTCTCCATTGGAGTCGAAATATACTTTCTCATTAAACTGGTTGGTGAAATTTACCATCTTCAGATGATGAAGAAACTTAAAAAACATTTAGGAAATAAAAATAAAAACAATGACAAAATTACGGCCTCTCCCCCCAAATAAATAAATAAATAAATAAATCGCATGACCTTGGTTTACATATTTTATAATGATTTCAACTACCTGACCAGTTGTAAATGAGCTGTGCTTCTCACACAGTCCTGCAGAATCACAGTTCAAAAAAGTGTGCAGAGCGTGGGCAATGGCGTACACAGCTTTATACACATTATAGGATATTCTGACCTGAGACACATCACTGTAACTGCTGTCAGTGTATCTCAGATCCTCTGAACCTGTGCATACAGGCTTTTCCATCGCATCTTCATTGTTTTTATCAGATGACACATTGAATAATCTTTTTTGTCCAACTGTATTCTTGACCATATAGCCAGAATTGTTTTTAGAGCCTGAGTTGTAATGGAAATTATCCATTTCATTAACATTATCTGCAATAGTTCCTTCATATTCTTTGGCTCTGTCTGTTTCAAACTCAAGTTTACAACCAAAATGCTCTTCCCAGAACATATTGACAATTTCCATCCCAGGCTTGGGAGAGGGTCGAACATTCAAAAGAAACTCTTTCAAGCCAGGGATGGTGACTCCAGGGAAGGAGAAGCCCAGTGTTCCCGCTATGAGAGGGTGGAACTGAGGAGAAGTCAGCCAAATAGCATTCATCCAGGCTTCGCTGACTACCCACTGTATCCCTGTCACATTCCTCTGAGCAAGCTGGAGAGGCACAGATAAAAAAAGAAAGAAATGATAATCACTATGAACACAATTTTATTTGCGATACCTGGTTCTTATAATGTGATTATTTGAGAGCTTGGTAGCAATAATGAGATTTTTACTTCTAAGAACAAATCTAGCAGATCCACTTCTTTGGCAAAGATCACCACAACTCGAGCAGTTGAACTCTGCAGTTTGTCTGCCATTTCTTGAATCTCAGCCACTTTGGGTGTTGTTGGAATAGTGAGATGAAACGCCACACAGCCACCTTGCTGTGCAAACTGATTAGAGAATGCTTGGATGCCATAAAGACTGTAGTCGTCCTGAAATATATACACAAAAAGAATTTGTAAACAATGTCTATGTGTAGTCATGCTTGTGTTTGAGCCCTTTATGTGACATATTAGCTGTGGACTCTGAAAAAGTCTTGCTCTCACCGTAGCTCCTATTGTGCCCACCCAGAACCAGCCAAAGTAAGTCACAAGCTTTACGAGACCTTGAACTTGAAAGAGATCACTTGGCACAGTTCTCAAGAATGATGGGTACAAATGCTTGTCCGTAAGACAGCTGCAAGTGGCAAAATAACTCACCTAAAAGGGTGATAAAACATTTGAGATAAAACACAAGCCAAACACAATGGATTATTAATAAACATTGTGAGGTTTATTACCAGTGGTATGTTGAAAGGGCCAAGTGTGTGAGCTACAGCTCTTGCAGGGGAAGAGGATGCCAGACCAATCACAGCAGGCACAGGAGAGTAATACAGACATGTGGAAGACTGTCTGGTCTTTATCTCGTCTGTTGCATTTTCTTTCATGTAATTTGCTGTACTTTTAATACTGCTAGGCTTTGATATGTTAACTTCAGAACCTCTCTTTTTCATTGTGGATATTATTTCAGGCTTGCGTTTTATTGCTGCAGTCTTTAAAATCTCCATTTTAATACCACTGCTTTCAGTTTTAGAGTAACTGACTAAGGAAAGAAGAGCTCGCAGACCAGTGTGGACATGGTCACAGCTGTCCATAATCCGGTAGCCTAGTTTAACACCTGGTAACAGGCTTGAATTTTGATTAATTTCCTCCACAGTGAAAATCATAGTCATCATCCAGTGAAACGCTCTGAGGTCAAGGCTGCCAAAAGATAAATGAAGTTGACTTAAAAGAAAAAAAAAACCTTCATCTTTAGTGACACAGAAATTACTGTATCATAGCAACACAGAAATATTATCAAAACCCAAATGATTAATCTTCTTCTCTTTTTTTCTTTAGTTAGTTAAACACTGTGACTTCCAAAGTACAATTACGACATTGTAATATTAAAGATACCCTCACACTTACCCACTGCAAGATGTAGTTTGGGGTTTGCTGTTGTAGCTGTACTGTGGCTTAGATGCAGCATAATGCAGAGGGAAAAACCCTCCAATCACAACATCCCCATCAGAGTGCAAGGCTAGGAGCTCATTGCCTCCCAGTTTTACACACTGAGGTAAACTGGAATCAACACTTTTAACTTCCCGTTTACTTAAACCATGCCATGTCTCTGTCATGGCCTCTTCTTTTCTCGTAACATTTCCCTCTACCCTTAGTGGTTTTCTTTGTTCATCTACAGGGTGAGGCTCATCGGAGAATATATTACAAACCAGATTAAAGAAGAGACTCAAAAGCAGCCAAAGACAGTTACCAAAAAGGATTGAATGCATAATCCACTGTAACCCCAGCAAAACTGTGTCCTGAAAACAGTTTCTTGGTTTTCCAACAGTCTCTAACAGGCTAATGAAGAGGGTTAAAAACCTGTTGTGTTTGTGTCACTGTATTTCATATGAGTCACCATGAGATCAACCAATCAGAACAAAACACATTGAGGGAGACGATCATATGATTCACACGAGCCTTGATTTATAAAAATGAAACACTATCAGGGTTCTAAGGGAATAAGCTTTATTACAGTAGAAGTCTTTGTGAAAGTACTGTAACTAAGTTTAAGGATCTAATTCCTTCATTATTATGCTCTTCAGTGCCACGTGCCAACACAGTGCAGAGCAGCTACCTAAACTCTGCTCCCAGTGAGGTAGATTATCTCATCAATAGTTTTACATCCTCACTGCGTACGACTTTGGATACTGTGGCTCCTCTGAAAAGGAAAGCCTCAAATCAGAAGTGCCTGACTCCGTGGTATAATTCACAAACGCGCAGCTTAAAGCAGATAACCCGTAAGCTGGAGAGGGAATGGCGTCTCACTAAAGTAGAAGATACTCATTTAGCCTGGAAAAAGAGTTTGTTGCTCTATAAAAGAGCCCTCCATAAAGCTAGGACATCTTACTATTCATCATTAATTGAAGAAAATAAGAACAACCCCAGGTTTCTTTTCAGCACTGTAGCCAGGCTGACAAAGAGTCAGAGCTCTGTAGAGCCCAGTATTCCTTTCACTTTAACTAGTAATGACTTCATGGATTTCTTTACAAATAAAATTTTAGACATTAGAGGAAAAATTATTCAAAACCATCTCCAAGATTTATCTTCATGTTCGGCTGCTTTCAGCACTGCTGGTATTTGTTTAGACTCTTTCGCTCCAGTTGATCTTTTGGAGTTAACTTCAATAGTTACTTCCTCCAAACCATCAACATGTTTATTAGATCCCATTCCTACTAGACTGTTCAAAGAAGTCTTTCCAATTGTTGATGCTTCAATCTTAAAAATGATCAATCTGTCTTTATTAGTTGGCTATGTACCACAGGCCTTCAAGGTGGCTGTAATTAAACCGCTACTTAAAAAGCCATCACTTGACCCAGCTGTCTTAGCTAATTATAGGCCAATCTCCAACCTTCCTTTTCTCTCCAAAATCCTTGAAAGAGTAGTTGTAAAACAGCTAACTGATCATCTGCAGAGGAACGGTTTATTTGAAGAGTTTCAGTCAGGTTTCAGAATTCATCACAGTACAGAAACAGCATTAGTGAAGGTTACAAACGATCTTCTTACAGCCTCTGACAGTGGACTCATCTCTGTGCTTGTCCTGTTGGACCTCAGTGCAGCTTTTAATACTGCTGACCATAACATTTTATTACAGAGATTAGAGCATGCCATAGGTATTAAAGGTACTGCACTGCAGTGGTTTGAATCATATTTATCTAATAGACTCCAATTTGTTCATGTAAATGGGGAGTCGTCTTTACACACTAAGGTTAATTATGGAGTTCCACAGGGTTCTGTGCTAGGTCCAATTTTATTTACATTGTACACGCTTCCCTTAGGCAGTATTATTAGAAAGCATTGCATCAATTTTCATTGTTATGCACATGATACTCAGCTTTATCTATCCATGAAGCCAGATGATACACATCAATTAGTTAAACTGCAGGAATGTCTTAAAGACATAAAGGCCTGGATGACCTCTAATTTCCTGCTTCTAAATTCAGATAAAACTGAAGTTCTTGTACTCGGGCCCACAAATCTTAGAAACATGGTGTCAAACCAGATACTTACTCTGGATGGCATTACTTTGGCCTCCAGTAACACTGTGAGAAATCTTGGAGTCATTTTTGACCAGGATATGTCCTTCAATGCACATATTAAACAAATATGTAGGACCGCTTTTTTACATTTGTGCAATATTTCTAAAATTAGAAACATCCTTGTCTCAGACTGATGCTGAAAAGTTAATCCATGCATTTATTACTTCTAGGCTGGACTACTGTAATTCATTATTATCAGGCTGTCCTAAAAGCTCCCTGAAAAGCCTGCAGCTGATCCAAAATGCTGCAGCTAGAGTACTGACAGGGACTAGAAAGAGAGAGCATATTTCTCCCATATTGGCTTCTCTTCATTGGCTCCCTGTTAAATCTAGACTAGAATTTAAAATCATTCTCCTAACATACAAGGTCTTGAATAATCAGGCCCCATCTTATCTCAAAGACCTCATAGTTCCATATCACCCCAATAGAGCACTTTGTTCTTAGACTGCTGGCTTACTTGTGGTTCCTAGGATACTTAAAAGTAGAAAGCAGATGACTGCCCCTCCCTGAGCTTGGTTCTGCTGGAGGTTTCTTCCTGTTAAAAGGGAGTTTTTCCTCCCCACATGTTGCCAAGTGCTTGCTCATAGGGGGTCTTTTTGACTGTTGGGTTTTCTCTGTGTTATTGTAGGGTCTTTACCCACAATATAAAGCACCTTGAGACGACTGTTTGTTGTGATTTGGCGCTATAAATAAAATTGAATTGAATTGAATTGAAATTGAATAATGTTAGCTTATAACTAGTGGTTGTTGTTTTTTAGTCAGAGCTGTTCCAGAAATGGGAGAGTCACATATCTAATCTGCTGACAATAAGAAGTGGCAACAATATTTTGGAATAAATAAACATGTTTATGGACATTTTCACGTGTTAGAGTCTAGACTTAGTAGATGAGGCTTGAGCTGAGGAGGAAGAGGACAACACTTTATTAAGATTCTGGTGATGTTTCCTTTTTTTCATGTTTTTCACTTCTTTGATGAATGAGACCCCTTCTAAGAAAATGAAACATATCTTGAGTTTGAAGGTGCAGGTTTTAAATTTTAAAGGTTTTATGGTTTAAATGTCCCTCCATGGCACACAAACGCCTAGGAGTTCTGTTCTCCTCAGTGCAATATCCTTTTCACCCAAAATAGTTGGGACAGGGGCAACAAAAGACTGGAAATGTAGGGGGTATAGAATAAAAAGAGCATCTTAGAGAGGCAGAGTTTCTCAAAAGTAATCGTGTTGTTCACCAGTCTTTTATGGAACATTTTAAGAATAATGTTCCTCAACATAAAGTGAGAAAATATTATGGATATCATCTGCAATACATATATAATGTATACAATACAATGTAATCAATTGATTTAGAAAATCAGAAGAAATCTTTGTAAACAAGGGACAAGGCAAACCATTCTATTGGATTCCCATTATTTTTGGGCCCTTAGACAGCACTGAATTCAAAACAGAAGCCCAGCAAGTGGGGGTGCTACACAGTGGTAAACGTAGCCCTGCCCCAAGTTTTTTTGAGATTTTTTGCTTCCATCAAATTAAAAATCAATTAATCTTAATCTTAAAATGGTACATTTGATTGTTTTAAACATTTGGTATGTTTTCTGTGTTCTATTGTGAATAAAATGAAGATTTATGGGATTTACAAATTATTGCATTCTGTTTTTATTTACGTTTTTCATCACAATTTTTTCAGCATTTTTAATTTTTATTGAATCATCACAACTGTAGTGCAGTGTATATAGTGGAGTAGAATGGCCACAGGCCATCACACACAGTCCTCAGCAGTTACTAACATGCTTGAGCCTTCTGTCCTGTATCTAAAGTGACCACATGGGAACATGTTTGGGGGTGGCCCCTTCCTGTTCCAATAGTGCAGAAAGCAAGGTTCATAAAGGCATGGATGAATGAGTTTAGTGTGGAAGAACTTGACGGGACTCTGACCTTACCCCAATAGAACACCTTTGGGATGAATTAGAGCAGAGACTGTGAACCAGGCCTTCTCGTCCAACATCACTGTCTGAGCTCACAAATGCGCTTCTGGAATGATGGTCAAAAATTCAGATAAACACACTCCTAAACCTTGTGGAAAGCCTTCACATTATATTAAACCCCATGGATTAAGAATCGAATATCACTCAAGTTCATATGCTTGTGAAGGCAGACAAGTGAATACTTTTGGCAATATAATGATAATTAGACCATAATCTTGGAGGTCAAATGCACAACACGGCAGGTATAATCTGGGATCCAGAATGAGATGGTGCCAGGACCAGAAATAAAAGCAAAAGTACTCACGAAAGATGTGTATTATGAATGGTGGTATTGAAAAAAGTAATCTCCAGTTAAAATGATTCTTCTACAGGCAGAAAATACATTAGGTTCATATTTTTAAAAACCACGCACACACACCAAAGGACTGAACATGCTCAAATGCTTAAATACATTCAGTTTCAGTCTCAGAAATTCTCAAAGGTTTTTGTGATTCAATAGGCAACACATTCTGTTTTTTATTAAAGAAATTACTGGTCTTTGTGTTTCAAAGGTTTCAATAAACTGCAATGCAGTTTCAAATCACAAAAATTTAGCTTGTTCAGTAGCTACAATGGTCATGAGTTTACATTACAACAAGTAAATTGGGTATTTAATAAACTCGGTGTTTTCAAAGATGCGGTTTAAAAAGGTTTCTAAAGGGTGCCTTAAACCTCATGTTCATGGTCTAACATATGAACTTAAAAAGCAAACAAACAAACAAAAACAACAAACAAAGCAGAAGCAGAGAAAATGTTTTACATGGTATTTTATTTATTTTTTGCACAAGATGACTTAATTAAGTTTTTACTCTGAAAAAAACTATATAAATGTTCACCTCCAATATTTTCCAGTCATGCCTTTCTTAATATTCCTCTCAGGGTGCAGCAAAATGATGTAACATTTAGGCACAAAAATACACAGTAACAGTCCAAAACTGGATGCTAATATAGCAAATATTTCCACTGCCACAGAGAATTTCCCCGGAGAGCTGACATAAGCTGGGATGAAAGAAATCCACACGGCCCAGAAAATGAGCATGCTGAAAGTGATGAACTTTGCTTCGTTGAATGTATCTGGTAGCTTTCGTCCAAAAATTGCCAGGAGGAGGCAGACAAAGGCCAGCAGGCCAATGTAACCAAGGAGCAGGTAAAATCCAGGAGGCCATGGCTCTTTACACTCCACAACAATCTGAAGATGTTCAACACATAGTTAATATCAATACAAAGAGAAGATTCAATTTAGATGATATGATTGGTTACTCTATCTACAATAAACATTATTACCCCTCTAGATTTAGAACATTTCTGACTCTGATGATGGCTAATGGGAATATCAAAATACATAAATGAATTGCAGACATCCATATTTAAGTAGTTTATACTAACTTTTCCAGTTGAAGCTTGGTAGTTTGGGTTCCTGAATGGAAAAGGAGGTGCTCCCAACATCCAGCCAGTACAGTGACAGATCTGGGGGCAGGATTAGATGATAAAGAACACACAACAAATGGAAAATGATACTGTTGACCATAACATTTTATTACAGAGATTAGAGCATGCCATGGGTATTAAAGGTACTGCACTGCAGTGGTTTGAATCATATTTATCTAATAGACTCCAATTTGTTCATGTAAATGGGGAGTCGTCTTTACACACTAAGGTTAATTATGGAGTTCCACAGGGTTCTGTGCTAGGTCCAATTTTATTTACATTGTACACGCTTCCCTTAGGCAGTATTATTAGAAAGCATTGCATCAATTTTCATTGTTATGCAGATGATACTCAGCTTTATGTATCCATGAAGCCAGATGATACACATCAATTAGTTAAACTGCAGGAATGTCTTAAAGACATAAAGGCCTGGATGACCTCTAATTTCCTGCTTCTAAATTCAGATAAAACTGAAGTTCTTGTACTCGGCCCCACAAATCTTAGAAACATTGTGTCAAACCAGATACTTACTCTGGATGGCATTACTTTGGCCTCCAGTAACACTGTGAGAAATCTTGGAGTCATTTTTGACCAGGATATGTCCCTCAATGCACATATTAAACAAATATGTAGGACCGCTTTTTTACATTTGCGCAATATTTATAAAATTAGAAACATCCTTTCTCAGACTGATGCTGAAAAGTTAATCCATGCATTTATTACTTCTAGGCTGGACTACTGTAATTCATTATTATCAGGCTGTCCTAAAAGCTCCCTGAAAAGCCTTCAGCTGATCCAAAATGCTGCAGCTAGAGTACTGACAGGGACTAGAAAGAGAGAGCATATTTCTCCCATATTGGCTTCTCTTCATTGGCTCCCTGTTAAATCTAGACTAGAATTTAAAATCATTCTCCTAACATACAAGGTCTTGAATAATCAGGCCCCATCTTATCTCAAAGACCTCATAGTACCGTATCACCCCAATAGAGCACTTCGTTCTCAGACTGCTGGCTTACTTGTGGTTCCTAGGATACTTAAAAGTAGAATGGGAGGCAGAGCCTTCAGCTTTCAGGCCCCTCTTCTGTGGAACCAGCTCCCAGCTTGGATTCGGGAGACAGACACCCTCTCTATTTTTAAGATTAGGCTTAAAACGTTCCTTTTTGATCAAGCTTATAGTTAGGGCTGGATCAGATGACCCTGAACCACCCCTTAGTTTATGCTGCTATAGGCCTAGGCTGCTGGGGGGGGGTGTCCCATAATGCACTGT
>JAMQGT020012551.1:0-103914 GCA_024447675.2 Pterophyllum scalare | reverse complement strand
AGTTAAGAATTTTTTTTTTTTTTTGAACATATCAGCGAATGAGGCCCAGTGTCTTAAAGATCTGATCAATTCCTTCTGATGTCTCTGATCACTGTTTGACTCTTCATTTGTATTCTATCCTCTCATCCCAGAGGTTTGACAGCTCCTGTAGCTTTGCTGTCTGACTTGTGTTTGGTGTGTGAGTAGCCCGCCGAGCTTGATTTGAATATTCTTGACATATTCTTTTTGTTTTATTATTTCTTTCCCTCAGGTGCAGTCAATCCATCTTCAGCTCCTTTCATCTCTCCATCAGCGCCACACTCCTCTTTCCTTGCACCGACGCCACACTTGGGTAAGATCAGCTCGAAATGAAAGATTTTTATTTTTAATTTTCTTTAACTGATAAAGAATTAAGTTTTCATACATGTGTACTTCATGTAACCCAGATTAGAGCTTTTGTTGTAAAACTGTGTTGAGAAATCAGCATTTCTGATGGTTCTATGGATGTGTTTGTGTGTTAGATCCATATGGCCGATCCCCACCCTTCACCCCGCTGGGAGCTCTGGGATCTGGGGCCTTTGGAGGACTTGGCAGTCCAACGCTGGGTCAGTTTTTCAGTATGTCTAGTCCTGATGTGCAAAGCTTAAAGGATCAGTTCAGATTCTTTCAAATCTGCCTGATTGCAGTCTGCACATCACATCGATGTTGAGCTTTCCGACTTCGATCTGGTCTGCGCTCAGAACGAGACCGGGGGAGCATTTATTCTTAATTCTCTTCTGCTTCACTTATCACAGCACACTAAAACCTCAGCATATAAAGTGATTCGCTCATTGTGCGCCGCTTTGCGTAGGTAACCTCTGAAAATGTACCCAGCTCCTTGCATGTCAGTTGAAAATATTCTTCGCTCTCAATGGTTGTGCCTTCAGTCACTCACCTCAAAGTTCAGAGTTTGGACCCGCCCACTTCCCTCACTTACAGTTGTTTTACCCATCATCACTACAGTTCGCTGAATTTCATTGACACCTTGCAGCTTCCAGTGAGCTGGGTTTGAGTGCCATCTCACCAATGGTGACAGTTTAACTGATGCCAACTAATAGTTAAAAACTTAAAAACAAAACAAAAAAAACAAAACATTTACTTAGTGAAAGTTGCTGTGTTGCTTTCCCTCATTAACGTGGCTCCCTAAATTAGCATGTTTTAGCCTGATTTATAAAACTTTGTGTATTTGAAATGATTGTGAGGTTGCATTAGGTCAGAGCGTTTTATTTCGAGCCCGCTTATCTGAGCCGTGCTTTTAAAGTTACAGTTGGTCACTGTAATCATTCCTTTTCCCACACTGGCCATGAGGTGATCTTTTCCTGACGTGACTCCACGTAAGAGAGAGTTCAAAATCCAGAGTTAGTGCAGACCTGAAACAAGGCTCCAGCAGTCAGATAAAGTATAATCAATAAGATATCTTCTCCCTGGCTGTTGTGTAACAGGTACTGATAACAAGATGAAATTACAAGGAATTATCTCACCTTTGTGCCTCAACAGGGAAATGCTGCCTGGAGAGGAAGTTTGCAAACATCTGTTTGGCTGCTGAAGATAAATTCATGTGGATTTTGGCCCCCATATTTTATATAGTCACTGATTTAATGGCTAATGTGGAGAAGTGGGATAATTACAGCCAACAATAAATCAGCACACTTGTGGCATGTGCTTTAAAACAGATTTTTTTAATTAATTTATTTTTTAAATTCAAACTGATCCTTTAAGTCCTGCTTCAACACATGAGCTCTGTTTCTAGGATTCATGCTGTGTGGAGTGTTTCCACCTGTGTGGCTGAGTTTTTGGAGTCTGTGATGATTTTATTTGGTCGCTGGAGCAGCTTCTTCAAAAACCTGGTCCTCAATCACATAGTGCAGTGAGGGGCTGTCACAATATTATGGTAACCTCCTGATGAAGACCCCCGTGACCCTGTGTTGGACAATAATCCTGGAAAATGAATTAAACTCAGAATACAAATGCCCAAAGATAGGGAGAGTCTGTAGCCACACCTGTATAAAAGTCGATTTCACAATTATTTACAAATCTGGGTTTTTCATGCACTTAAAAACTCTGGACAACCACCTAACCACCAACTGCAGCACGTAATGTTTAAATCTGGAAATGTCTGTTTGGAGCATTTACTTTGCTAGTTAGGAGGAGGAGCTGGTTTTGACTTGCTGCATATTTCATGCATATGAGCTTGAACATGAATGCATTTTCTACCCCGCAGTGGCCCCCCACTGACAACAGTTTTACAGTTTAATTTGAGCTCCAACTACTTCTGCCTTTATGTTTACATGCTACAGCTTATCTGCTCCTGTGGTGTGGGTGTTAGGCTAGCTGTTAGCTTTAGTAAAAACAGAAGCTGAGGAGGTGGCTGCTTTTGAAGCCTGACACCCTCATGAGAGAGATTTATGATGGTACCTGGTTACCTTCCCCTGGGGCCAGTCGGTATAATTTGGGGAACTGAGATCCTGTAACCCAGCCTCTTTTTATTACCCTCCGTCAGTACAGCTTTGGTCTAGGCCGGGTTTACCTTTATTTTCACAAATGCCTTAGGTTTGGTAGAGGTGACCTAAACAGTAACTCTTTCTGAAGGTTGTATATTGACTATACGCGTGCTTTTTTTAAACATGCTCACAGTTTGGTGTGACTTCAGCTTGAGAGTTGCACACATGAACAGTCTTTCTCCTTAGTTTTCAGTGTCTTCTTTGATTAAAATTTATTTTAAGTGTTCAAACAGCCCCACACGGTGGCTGGCTGATGGACCCGTCCCACACAGTGTGGGGAAAAGTTGCAGGATGGCTGATTATTACTACTGAACAGTCTCGTACCTAAACAAACTTCTCATTCAGGAATTATCTCATCCATTATTGAAGTGATAGACTGAAAAGGAAGAACCCTGCCTCCTGTAGCTCTCCCCTCTTTGTCTGAATCCCCTCCAGCTGAGACTAGGCCCATGCATGAGCCTCATATGTGCTACAGCTGAGTCAGTGCTGACCTTTAGCTTCATACAAGACTGGAAAGCAGAGAGTCTACATAATTTCCTCTGTTTTGTACTATTCACCTGATCTGAAAAGTCCTGATTAGCGAAGCTGTGCTGCATCAGTCCAGAGGAGGTGCAGGAGCTTAGTTCTCTATCAGATCACAGGAATTACAGTATGCTGGAAAGTCGTTATGGATTTCTTGTCCAATGACATGAAACCTACCCAAGCTTTAAGTAAGAATTTGACTGAGAACCCAGCTTATCTGCCTTAGATACTGGACTATTTGGATATGATTTGGTTGGGTTAGAGATTAAAGCCCTACTTTGACTTTCAATCTTGCTTCACATTGTGGTAGTTTAGGAAAAAGTTCAAAGCCAGCCGTCTTTTTGCACCTGAGCAGGATAAACTTGTCTTGAAGCTCGGGCCGAGGCGTTTGTTATCACCTGATGCTTTTCTCCCCCTTAATGCTTTTCTCTCCTGTCTCATAGCACAGCTACAGCCCAGCAGTCATTTTCACAGAGACATGCTGTGAATGGCTGTGCTGGGCTTTGTCACTGATATACAAGTACAAGGTTGGATGCATTCATTTGAGTAGCCAGAATGACAAGTCCACCATGAACGCATGGATTTCTGTCAAATTGGAACAGAATCGGGGTTTGTTGGGAAGTTGTCCCATTGTTTAGTTGTGTTTGATCAACTAGACAAAGCTGGGAGAGTTAATCAAAGTACCCAGTACTAAACTATATTTATTAAAGGGTTACAAGAAGTTTGATTATTTAGCAAGGGCCCACTGATTTTGAAGATTTCCTGTGTACATGCTGCAGAAAAGGCTGTTGAAGGAAATTAAGAGTTAAATAAATGGACTTGGACTTAGAGGTGTTTTTACTGCTTTCAGTTTGAACTGCTGCTGGATAATCATTCATGATTTCTAGGATACATGATAAATGCTAACAATAATACCTGATGTAAAGCATGTTTTTTTTTACATCCAGTAGATGGTGGTAGTTAAGTGCGTTTACATTAACCTGTAATGTTTTCTAACATCCAAAAAATGTGTTTCATCTGCAGCCGGCTCCGTCTTTGGCCCTAAAGATTCACCAGCCAGTGTAGTCGGAGGCTTGCCCACCACGAACCATCACGATCCATGGAACCGCCTCCACGGTGGCCCGTCTGGATTCACAGCTGGGCCCAGCTGGGCTAAAGGGGTGGATAAGAGGGATGAGAGGGAACGAGTGAAGGATGGAGAGAGAAGAGACATCCCCCACATCAAGGATGAAAAGGACAGGTATGAAATTAAACTGGTTTGAAGTCAGTGAATGTTCTCAGCCATGCAGGTCATGGTAATCCTAACTGCTTGAGTTGGAGGCGGCTGGACTTCTCCTTAGGTTCACAGTCTTCTTCTGTTCTAAAAGCTGATGGGAATTCTCATGTATTTAACCCTTCGTGGGGTTGTCACCTTCGAGGTGGTCCTGAGAGGCATTGACCTGGCCTGTCTTCAAGCAAATTATCAGCCACTTTTAAAGCAGTCTTAAGATGACTTCCCACATGATTCAACCCACACTCACACTTTGACCCATGTGACCTTAGAGCCAGGATTGTACTTTACGTGTCCACAAGTCTGCTTGGAATTTTTACCCTCAGATGGTGAGCAAGAGGGTCCGTGCAGATGTCCGCATGCCTGCAGAGTCGTCCATGGATAATTTACATTACAGTGCACCAATGACACATGCCCCCCAGATACCAGACTTTTAAAGGTCTCTAGCTGTCCATTTCTGCAGTGGAGTAAAATTGAGGACCTAACATGATGGCAGGGAGGGTCAGTGTGTTCATGAAACTAAAAAGAAGTCCAGTCACATTCAACTCAGGAGCTTAAAACTAATTTCTAAATGAAACAGTCCCTTTATTTTAATGTTGTGAGACACTACTTAGAGTTAATCTATGTAATACATTGTAAAAATAATCCCAGTGGGTCAACCTAAAATGATTTTATTCCACAATAAAACATTAAAAAGACTGAACAGCTGCTTGGCCTAACCATGTTATCCCTTTTGGCTATGGCAGGCCATAGGTAATGCCTTTGATGGTAATAAGACTGTAAAACTTTAAAAGATTCAGCTTGGATGAGGGTAGTAAATGCAGTGAAAGTCCAAAAATGATGCCTGCCTCGTTTTCAAAGCTTTCCGGTGGATATGATAGAATGGTGGGTCATATGCCTGACATCCCTGGTCTTAGCTGTCCCACATGTTTTGTCTGACCTAAAACCCAAGCACAGTGCCTTAAGATGTAAATAAAACTTGACAATGGCCAAAAGGTTCACTTCATTTTGCTCACATGAATACAGTCATGTTGGAAACCCAGAAATATTCACCTGTAGTGGACCAAGAAACAGTACAACCAATAGCTGGAATCAGTCTACAGTGGCATATTTTACCAGGAGATCCATAGAGGTTTAGGCTTGGCTTCATTTAAGCTACATCCATGTTTGACTGTGAGTTCTTGTGGGCAGCAGGTAGGAGGGGAACATGAAGTAAAAGTTCTTATTGAGTGTGTGAATTAACCTAATTACGCAGCACATTTGAGCTTGTATTAAAACCACAGGAGGAATTTTTTTTTTTTTAAAGAAAATATTTTTATTCAGACAGACAGCTGTGCGTTCTAACAGTAGCCCCAGTGGCAAGCACAACGCCCCTTTACTGCTGAGGTTGTGGGAAGTGAGTTTCTCCTATCATGTTAGACAAGTTTATTAAGCTAGAGAAAAGTGCAAGTTATTAGCAGTAGGTATCTTACTACTGCCTTGAATGCATAGATAAGCTGAGGCTGCAGTGTAGTGGTTCACAAAAGCTGGGAAGTCATTTTAAACTGTAATATTGTGGCACCTCTACTATGTGGAAAACTAGTGAGAAGTTTTTAAACCTCTACTGCTTTGAGCCTTGTGTTACAATATTAAAAATAAAATTCTTAGCAGCTTGAAAGTGGTGCTTAGTTATCGTCCACCTGCTTAAAATGTACTATAGTCTGAAATTTGTGTGCACTTTGTTTTGCAGAGACAACATGCTGTATGGCCGACCTGTGAGAATATCTTCAGTTGGTCCATCCTATAAGCCCCGCAGCAGCACCCCAGTCTCCCACATCAACGGCCACAGCAGCGCCCTGGGGGGGAGCAGTGGACCTATTGAGGACCTGACACGCAGCTTAAATAGAGACCGCGATAGAGACAGAGATGTGGACAAGAGGCTGGTCCCAACAGTGTCTTCAAGAGGACCTCCTCTTGGCTCTTCATCTTTAGTAGCAGACCGGGACAGGCCGCGGTCCTCCTCATCTTCTGTGCTCACTACTCCCCCACCTTCTAACCGCTCAGCCCCATCTCCATTGGACCTGTATCCCCGCTCAGTGGCTCCCACAGCACACAACTCTCACAGTGAGCCCTCGCACTCCCAAAGAGACGGTAACCTCCCCTCTTCCTCTACAGCTTCCTCCTCTATTACTTCATTGCCACAGGCCAAAAAGTCTGACCGGACCTCAACACCCGTCTCCAAAGCGTCCTTGCTCATCTCGCAAGTTAAAGTGAAAGAGGAGCGGAAAGAGGAGCCTGAACACATCCCCATCACCCTTCCTCCTCCAGGGCCCAGCCACAACTTTGAGCGTCCCAACAGCCATCCTCATCACCCCAGTTCTGGCACTCCTTCTTCCTCTTTATCTCTGACCCCTACTCCAGGTATTCCTCTCCCACCACCTACTCCAAACCCGCCTGCACACCCGATCTCCCTGCTGGAATGCAGGGCCATTGAGGCATACTTGGGGAGCACAGTGGGTCCTGGATTGGTAGTTGGTCCTGGTGGAGAACGTTTCTCCCATGGTCCACCTCAAGGGCCACCACAGGGTCCGCATAGCTTCACCTGGGACCACTGGAGGGAGCAGCAACATCATCGTAGGGAAGCTTTAGCACTTCGTTCAGACCATCACCTAGCCCTGCGATCTGATCAACACCTGGCTCAACTGTTCCGGCATCCTCGCCTTATGGACGTAGAAAGGGTCGCTGTAGCAGCAGCAGCAGTGGTGGCACCCCCTCCCCACCCACAGACTTCTACCTCTACTGCCTCATCCTCTGCTGTTCGCCCAGAGTTCAGCCTCATGGCGCATCATTTCGACCGCCCTCATCAGCTTGGACCCCCAGGAGGCGGGCTGATGGATGAGGAGCAGCGGGCCCAGATCCTGAGGGAAGACTTTGAGCGGGCTCGCATCTTTGGGATGCACCCACACCTCGCTCCTGGCTCTCACCTATCTAGTCCCTCTCATGCTGCTACTGCCGCTCACCTGGATCAGCTACCACCTGGTTTTCTCACCCACCCTCTCCCTCCAGGAGCCTCTGCTGCTTCCCAGCACCATGCAGGCCTCTACTCTCGCCTTGGCCCACTCATCCCACACCACATGGCCAACAGTATCCTGGCAAAGACCACAGGGGGCTTGGTGGGACCTCTTCCGATGGGGGCGCCCCCTCCACTCATTCCGTCCGTCACCAACCGGTCGGCCACACCCCCACGCAGCTCTAGACTCGCAGGGCCAGGTGAGCTGGCACTATACAGCGCCCACAAAGATAGTGAATCCAGATAGTACAGGGACAACACTGGAGGAGATTAAGGGAAATGTCAGGATCACTGTGCTGCTCTCAACCTGCCCCCTTTTCCTCTTGCAGACTACTAAACCCCAACCTTCCAGTTACACAACCAAACCACCCCCGCAACCCTCCAAAAAGTAGGAAGGAGGTGATGGTAGGAAGGGGAAAATGCAAGACATGGAATAAGCCCAATGGTTCTATCAGTGCAATTTAAAGGTACATGGTTTCTGTGCATCCTTGGTGTATTTTTATTTTTTACTGAAGTTGTAAGAAGAGGCAGAGGACAGCTTTTTCATTTTGTCAGGTGAATTCTTTTCCACGCTTTTTAAGCAAGCCTTTTCCGGGTGGATTTGGAAACGACTTCCAGAGGGACGAATGCCTTGAAGACCATGTCCAGGGTTTGATCATCCTCAGCTTGGGTCAATTATGGGATACTTAAAGACCTCCTCTGCACCAGTCAGCCCAGCTTTAGGTGTTGTAGGTGAGGGTTTGTTTTGGAAATACAGTGGTAAAGTGGTGCTCTGTTCTGTTTGTGTGTCTTTTATTGTCATTGTGCAAAGACAGATTACAGATGAGACCATTTAATTATGATCAGTCAGCATTGTACCTCAGTTTTCTGCTTTACCCCCCCCCCCAAAAAAAAAAATCTAACTCCAAACCCCTCAGCTTCACTGAGATTTTTTTTTAAAACTTTTTTTTGCTTATTTTTATTTTCAAAGGATAAATGGAGAAATGAACTGTGCTACACTGTGCGAGTGAACAGTGTCTTAGAGCTTCCTGTAAGTGTTTCCCAGTCTCCTCTTGACTATACGAGCAGGACCAGATTATAGTAGTCTAGAGAAATTGCCTTTGTAATTATTATTCTTAACATTAATTATCTTCTATAATAATAAATATATTCACTGTTATGTTATTTGTCATTGTTTCGGGTATCAACCAGTACTCTGTCCCCAGGTAGTAATGTTTCAAATGCAAAAAGACGAAGCAGAAAGGCTTCACAGAAAACTCTTCAGTGCTCGTGAACATGAAAGCCGCATCCATCGCAGCTGCGGGCCTCTTCAAGGATCTCATCTGTGACTATAGTGCTGAGATGGAGGTTTGCCTGTGTGTGTCACTGGTTGTGTGTTATATCCATTTGGGACTAAGGGAGCCTTGTACATTGAACTGTCGCGTTGTTTCTTCAACAAAAATAAGTTATATACGTGCATAGGTGGGACATCTTCTGAAGAACTGAAAAAAGAAGTATAAGGACTTGTGTTAAAAGACAACTAGACAGACAGTGGGTATCCTGAGAGGGAAAAGACTGGGTCGATTATTTTAATATGACCATTTTATACCTTTCAAACCCCTCCCCTAGAGACCACAAAGAATAATTATTAAATGAATTGTTGTTTACACTGTTGTGTGTGTCTTTTGTCCTGAATGCTTTACTGGACACTTTGAGGTGCGCCTTGCTAGTACCGGAATGGATCGGATTCTTCATGGCACAGATTCAGCAACCTGCTGGATTTTAGGTCTGTGATGATATGATGGCATCACAGCTGCTGCAGGTTGCACTGTGGGAATCTGTTTCACCACATCCCAAAGCTGCTCTGTTGGATTGAGGTCCTGTGACTGTTGAGGCTTTTTGAGCTCATTGAAATTATCTGAGCTTTGTGACGTGACATTTTACCTCACTCAAAGCAGCCATCAGACTTTAGATACACTGTGATCATAAAAGGATGGAGACAGCAACAACACTCACCAAATCCTGACCCTGTCATCTGAATGTTGCAGCAGAAATGAACACTTTTTATCTCCTCATGTCCAACTTTGGTGAGCCTGTGTGGATCGTGCCTTCAGTTTCTTGTTCTTAGCTAATGGGAGTGGTTCTTGGTGTGGTCTTCTGCTGCTGTAGGTCGTCATCTTCAAGGTTCAACATGTGCATTCAGCGATGCTCTTCTCTTGGTTGCAATGAATTGCGTTATTGCTGCCTTCCCATCAGCTTGAAGGAGTCTGGCCATTCTCCTCTGACATCATCAAGGCATTTACTCCCAGAGATCTGCTGCTCACTTTTTAGGACTGTCTTCTGGAGTCTCCAGAGATGGTTGTGTGGGAAAATCCCAGACCAGCCCGTCTAAACAATCATACCATATGCAGTGTCATTTAAATCACCTTTCTTCCTCCATTCTGATGCTCAGTTTGAACTTCAGCAGGTCGTCTTGACCACATCTACATTGGTTGATTAGATATTTGTATTAACAAGCGGTTTGACAGGTGCACCTAACAAAGTAGGTACCTGGTGAACCTGGAGCTCTTTGGACTTTATCCAGTGCCTCCCTTTGGCTTTATATGAATATGCAAATGAGCAGTGGTTATTTTTGAACTTTTAATTACTGTAAGTCATTAATTACATTCTCCAGTTATAAAAATGTGTAGCCTGTAGCTTTTTCAGTTTTCTGAACCTCAGTATGGGTGGTGAGCATGGATGGATATGCATAAATATCCTGAGTCCCTCCAACTGTGGCTTCACAATCCAAGAAGAAAAAGTGATGGAGGAAAGTGGAGAATTTAAAGAGCAGGGCTTTATTTACAGGACTTCAAGTAAAGTTACATTAAATTCAGACTGGCCTGGTTTAGGCTGCTCAATGTTATATTTACTATAAAAACAGGCTACTTTTAAATTGAGGACTCAGAGGCCTGTATGGCTTTGCTGCTTCAAAGTAGACCCAAACCTGCCAATAGATATTTATTTTTCCTTTACTTCACAATTCTGTTGTATTTGTATTACAAATGCATGTGAAACTATGTTTTTTAGTATTTTAGTTCTATAATTTCATAACTAACAAAACTATGGTGTAACTGTAATGAAAATGCAAGCAGTCATAAATGGCCCTCAGGGGAGCAGACACGTGGTAAAAGGTGGTATATATTCACAGCTTTTAATAATATTCATAGGATCATTTATTAAAAGGCGTACTCTCAGCGTCATATGGCTGAAACAGATTTTGTGGCTTCATGCAGATTTTTTTGTCAAAAAACAATTCTTCAGTTTCATGAATAGAAGAAAAAAGAATTTGTCAAATAACAATGTGATATTCATTTTAACTGAAGAAGACAGCATATATTTATAAAACCTTTGTAGCTTTAGTAATCATTTCAGCACTTTTTGATATGTTTTAAACATAACGCATGCTGTCATGCAGACAGTTATTTACACTGGAATTACGGCCTTTGAGGTCTCAACAGTGGATCATCTGCCTCCATCTCCCCCTGTCCCAGCATCCTCCTGTCACATTAACCCTCTGCATGTCCTCCTTCCCTGCATCCATGAATCTCCTCCCAAGTCTTCCTCTTTCCTTCTGCAGCTGCATCCTTTATCCAACACACTCCCATAAGAGTATTTGCCCCCTTCCCTATTTCTTATTTATTTTTGCATATTTGTCTCACACACATGTTTCAGACCATCAAACAAATTTTAATAGTAGACAAAGATAACCTGAGTAATTACAAAATGCAAGTTAAGTAATTTATTAAGGGAACAAAGCGATCCAAATCTACCTGGCACTATGTGAAAAAGTCATCACCCCCTAAACCCAATAACTGGTTGCAATACTTGCTACCAAGGGCAGGAAAGCATCTCAGTCAGATTTATATCTGGATTCTGACTCGGCCACTCCAAAACTTCATTTTGTTTTTTGAGCCTTTCAGAGGTGGACCTGCTGGTGTGTTTTGGATCATCTTCCTGCTGCATAACCCGTGAGCTTCAGGTCATGAACTGATGGCCAGACATTCTTCTCCAGGATTTTCTGGTAGAGAGCAGAATTCATGGTTCCATCAATGACTGCAAGTCATCCTGAAGCAGCAAAGCAGCCCCAGACCATCACACTACCACCACCACGGTTGACTGCTGGTCTGATGTTCTTCTTTTTGAAATGCTGTGTTAGTTTATGTAGACTCAAACCTTTCAGAGAGTTCAGGTTCTGTCTCATCAGTCCACAGAACATTTTCCCAGAAGTCTTGGGGATCATCCAGATGTTTGTTGGCAGATGTGAGTCGAGCCTTTGTGTTCTTGTTGGTCAGCAGTGGTTTTCTCCTTGGAGCTCTTCCATAGATGCCATTTTTTCCCAGTCTCTTTCTTATTGCTGAATTATGAACTCTGACCTTAAGTGAGCCAAGTGAGGCCTGCAGTTCTTTAGATGCTGTTCTGGGTTCTTCTGTGACCTCCTGGATGAGTTGTTGATGCACTCTTGGTAGCCGGTCACTCCTGGGAAGGTTCCCCACTGTTCCAGGTTTTCTCCATGTGTGGATAATGACTCTCACTGTGGTTCTCTGGAGTCCAAAGCCTTAGAAATGGCTCTGTAACCCTTTCCAGATTTTGTTTCTCGGCTGGTTCTTTGGATTGTGGCGTCATGTCTTTCTGAGATCTTTTAGCCTGCTTCACTTTGTCAAACATGTTCTATTTAAGGGATTTCTTGATTCAGCAGGTCTGCAGTAATCAGGCCTGGATGTGGCAGTGAAACTGAACTCGGTTTTACAAAAATGTGGTTACTCAGTTTATTTGTGATCTAACAAGGGAGGCAATTACTTCTTCACAAAGGGCCAGATAGGTTTGGATACCCTTTCCCCCCCAAAAATAAATTAAATGACCTAAAAATTGCATTTTTTTATTTATTCAAGTTATCTTTGACTAATATTGAAATTTGTTTGATGACTTGAAACATCTGTGACAAAAAAGCTAAAAAGAAAGAAAGAAAGGGAAAAATGCTCTTTTCATAGCACTCTATCCAGTATCCCTCCTCCACACATGCCTGAAACATCTCAGCCTTGCCTCTCTATAAGAAAATCTTATTAATAACCCAACATTTAAATGCCCAGTTTGGCACATTTACTGTCCAATATTCATTTTATCTGAAGAAACCCATCTCCTATTTGAATAAAGCTTTTAATAAAGCGTTTTTAGTCATTTTAATAATTTCCAGGTACATCAAATATAGCATGTTATATATAATTACACTCACAATCGTACAGATAATCACTTGCACATAAATTTCACATGGGAGTATATTATAAACATCGGCCACAATAGCAAATGGGAAGTTTTATGAATAATGAAACATTCACATGACCAAGAAATAAGTTCTCCGCGTTTTATCAACAACTATCAATTAAATATCGTCTTAAATTTAATATAACGCCGTATGATCACATAAATACAAAGCGAAAATACTGTTTATTAAATGTAAACAAACGCTGACAGGAAAATGTAACTGTTTTACTGTCACAGTGATAATATAATCCTCTTTACTACTTGAATAATCCAGAATAAGCCGATTGAAGGGCACCATTTTTTCAAGCAAACCGCAGTAAATGAATTAAATTGATTCTTCTCTTTGTTACTCGCTCGCCAGCGCCGGTAAATAACAAACCATCACCAATGTCAGCATTTCAAGTGGCGCGCTTGACGACTTCTCGCGAGATTTCAGGTCGGTCTGTACTTTGTCAGCAGCGGTCCTCCACCATTTCGCTGCGTAAAGTCTCCTCCCCGCGACCGCTACATTCTGCGCCGAAACCCAGTCTCTCCCGGTCCGTAATTTAACTTCTTCCCACAGACCTAGGGGTACCTCGTTGGGTACCGGGAGACAGTTTGGATCACTGGCATTACGGATTGAGTGCGATTTTTCGCGGATGACGACTCCTTCAACGAGAATTTAGTAAAAGAAAATTGGTCGGAAATTTCAGGTAGGTGGGAACTTAAGATGGCGGCCTTGAGAGGGAGGGGGAAGGAGGAAGTAAAGGGGAATTCGAGGGGGGGTTCTGAGCAGCGGAAGGGCACAATGAGACTGCGTTTCATTTGGTGGTTTGATTTCAGCGTACTGAGATTTATTCTTTATGAACTGCAGTTAACAAAAACAGGACCCCAAAGGATTAAACAATGTCATGGAATAGATTCGGACACAGACTGCGCTCAAAGAAAAAAACCTGATGGATAAGCCGTCACTTCCGTGCGGTCGCTTTTAAAGAGCGATCCATGGGGACGTAGCGATCCCCCTTAAGTCCCCCGTGTAATCATTGCAAAATTTATATGGAACTTTCTGACACTGTCTTTTAGGCATTTTTTATATTTAACTAACAATTAATCGTTATCCATTTTTAAAACCAAATAATTTAAACAAATCTATTTTCTCAAAAGAGGATTTGACCCCACGCCATGACGTCACGAGTGATTGTCTCCCCCTCCCTCTGTAGTGCATGCAGAAGCGGCTTTTAATGCGAGTTTTCGGATGTTTCGGGGGCTTCTTTTCGGTCCTCAACGTGAAGCAACACATTCAAATGTATCGGCATAAACTGGCTTCTTTGAAGCCGGAGCATTACATAACTGCGGGTGGGATGAGGGGCGCCTGCGCGTCAAATGAACGCACCCTACTAACTAACTCTTCTAGCTGGCTAGTTAGCAGCAGGCTTCCCCCATTTAACTGTTATTGCAGGAGCTAACGTTAGCTAGTTAGCCAGGCAGGCAGCGAGCTAACCGGCAACGTTAGGCGTTAACCTGTGAATTGTGTGGGTTTTATGAAGCTTCCCGAGCTGCCGCTCTCATACGGGAACGGCTCAGATTTCACAGTATCACTGCTGCCACATCACTACCGAATAAACACAATTTCTTGGTCATCTTTAACCCCCATGTGGCGACAGGTGCTCACAATTTAAATTAAAAAAAAAATCAGTCACGAGAGCTCGGATTGAATGACTGATTGGAGGCCCGCGCGCTCGGTCGCCGGCTTTTAGCGCGAGAGCGCGTGCTGCAGAAACCCTAACATCTTCCTGTGGGCGACTGCAGCAAATGCAACCAGGAGCTGGCTGTTTTTTCATCACCGCCGCACACACAGCACAGTCCGAGCAGGAGTTGGCTAGCCTAGCTGTCCGCTCCTGACGTGACATGTTACTCACGATCACTCACGTTCATATATCTGTGTTTACTAACTGCAGCGTCTGATACAGCTGCTTTCTGTAGCTGCTGGAGTTGCACGACCACTGAGTTTCAGCACTGGAGTTACTAATAGTGAGTTTAAACTGCTCATTTGATTTAAATAATAAAGTCACCATCCGGTTTCTGTCCCTCACTTCCTTAGAATATGTGGAGGGGACCCTAATTTCAGCATCCTGGAAGTAGAAAGCACTGAAGATCTGTGTCTTACACCAGAAACAGGTGAGAAGCTGCTGCTATGCACACACATCCCTTCAGAAGTGACTTTAATATCATGTCTAGTAATTATTTATGACTCGCTTGTGGAGTCGGTTTTATATTTGGTATTTAGCTGAGCATTTTCTGCACATTTAAGGGAAGTATTACCACCTACCGCCAAAAGATTTATTTATTTTTTAGCAGCAAACACTTATTTTACTTGGTCTCCATCAAATGTAGGGCAAAGCGTATGTATGTTATTAAAGTAAACACAGCCAAACTGTGCAGGTTAAATTTTTAATATTCCAAGCTTCTTGTAAGTGGAAGCTAAGGTGCTGTGTACTGCAGTAACTGTTATTTAACTGGTATTAATTCAAGGTTATAGTCTTTGGTTTTGAATAGGGATGCATCCATAGAGCAGCATGTCTCTTTTTGGTGTTTTACTTTCCCTTTCTGTGTGTGTGTGTGTGTGTGTGTGTGTGTGTGTATATATGTATGCATGCATATGTATATTTGTGTGTGTATAAAAATGCATTTATTTATTTGTAGGCATATTCTTTAAGCTTTTAAAAAAAATCTACTTACATTATATGTACATTAAAATTTGTAGATCATAGTGGAAAGATAAGAGAAAGATTGACTATTTATTTCAAAAGTGGATGAAGTCCTTTATTACAGCTAACACAAACTATAACCACATAGCTTAAATAAGTACAGTTGTCTATAGCTCTATAAAATACATCATGTTAAAAGAACTTTATTTTTAAGGTAAAAAACAAAAATCAAAATAGTTTTTGTATTAAAGTATTTTACACATTTATGGTTCAAAGAAATATGTAGAGCTGTAGTTATGTTTAAATCTGGCATCACCACACCATAAATAATGAGGCCTTTTATTGAAAAATGAGTAATTCATGACTTCACTGCAATTCTGACACTTTTCAAAGGATCCAGTGGGCCAATCGGGACCCTTTAGAGGGCTAATTCATGGTTGGCACCCCTGTTAATGGCCTGTGTCTCCCCCTCACAGGTGCAGTCTGTAGCCAGGGCAGCACAGAGGAAGGACACTCTGGGGAGGAGGCGGCGCGGCAGCACGCCTCTCCGGCTGTGGATGTGCTGGGTGGCAACCCCCAGGCTGCACAGAATGTGGCTGGGGAGTCACCTCGGCATGCTCCGCAGCCGGTTGCAGCTGCCCCGCGCCCAGTTCCTCCGTTCACCGATCCGTCCGCTGTGCCGCTGCTGGAGAGCAGCACCCCAGCTTACGCCAGCATGGAGAAAGTCCCTCCGACCACTTTGCTTGAGACTCTCCCAATCAGTGGCAACATCATCTCAGAAGAAAGCACTGGCGGAGTTGCGAGATCTTTGCCAGCATCCCTCACTGAGGACTGCAGTTCCTCTGCTGAGATGCAAAGGCTTCCAGCTTCCCTTTGCCCTTCTCTCCCCTCACAGATTGACAAAACAGTACAAGAACTGCAATACGGGTCACAAACTCGATAAAGAGAAAAGCCACTCAAATAATCAAACAAACCAGCTTCCTAGAGAAGGTGCTGGACTTGTGGTTATTACGGGAACAAAGGAGAAACAATCCATCACCTTGGAATATAAATCAGAGACTGGAACAAATACGGAACTTGGTGGAAAAGAGCACACAGGAGGGAATACTCTCCCGCAACAACCCAAATCTCAGATCTGTTTCACAGCCTCATCTTTCTCTGTCCAAGATGTCTCAGAGCGTGGGGCTGTGGAGCAGTCTGACAGGGCTCCACCTGTCCAAGCAAATCAAAGGAGCCATATACCTCCATCAGGTGCTGCAGAGCAAGCAGGGGGTCTCCAGGACTCGGTGTCACCTGCACTCCCTCTGTCCTCAACTGAAAATAGAGAGATTAAACAAACTGACCTGTCAAAAACACAACCTAAAACTCTCAAGGGGATCTCAGCTACTGCTAGAGATGTGCAGAAAGCAGCTTTTTTGGAGTCAGTTGAACACATTGGAACACAACCTCATTCAGTTGAAATACTTGAGGCCCCAAAAACAAGTGAACTGCTCCCTGGATTATACACTTCGACTGGAAAAGGAAGCTTGGCATCCAGCTGCAGTCCCCTTGAAGGAGCGCAGGTGGAGAGTAGCACGAGCAAAGAACAAACTGACTCGTCAGGCTTCGCAGTGCTGCAGGAGGTTTCCTCAAAACCCTCCACCAGACCCCCCCAGTTTGACACGGGCCTAGTTGTCTCGCTGCAGTCAGGGGAGGTTGTAAAAGCTGAAACATCTCACACCTCTGACCAAGTTCCCTCCACAGAGCTGATTGCAGAGCTCGTGCATTCTGCCGATGCTCAGGAAATTGTAGTTGTCAGGGAGGAGGCTCATATCAGCGGCGCCTGGCCTGGCGTGCACCTGAATCAGAGTTACCTTCTGCAGCGAGAGGACGGCAGTGTCTGTGAAGCTGCCATCGTTAATGAGCTGACTTCTGAGATTTCTGACGGGGAGCCGAAGTTGTACACGGGAAGCGTTCAGACGCAGATGGAGCTGGACTCTCAACCTGTGGAAGTGTACGAGTTCTGTGGTCTGGTGGAGGAGATTGCAGAAGAGACGGTTTGTGGCAGTACTGCTGCACAGATGGCTCATTCTCCAGGATATGAGGTGAACTTATTCAACGCTTTACTCGAAAACTCTGAGGATCTCGAAACATCTATCCACACAGTTAATGAAAACAACACCATCATAATCGCCCAGCAGCCCTTGCCTTCATCAAGTAATGTAAATCAGGTTTGCTCCAACAGTAACTCCCATAATCTGTCCATACAAAATGCAAGCGTGGCCGGAGTCGAACAGCATTTGGTGTTAGGTGCTAACCAAGCTGTCGAAGTGGCACACTCAAGTGGGGTTTGTTTAGTTGAAGTAGCGGCGGTCACAGCTGACTCATTCACTCTTGAACAGGTGGACACCAGCGCACAAATTGGGACACTTTGTTCACAGGTCAGTGCAGACCAGACGGAGGTGAGTGGGTCTGCTGTACTTCAAACCGTTTCCCCAAAACAGGAAGTGGGAGCAACAGCTGCTTCTATATCTCTCTTATCCCCAGTTGTTGCTGTTACTGGTGAGAATTTGGTGATGCAGGCGCCTGTTGCTGTCTCAGTTTCTCATATAGGAAAGCAGCCCACCCTAAATCAGACCCCAGGAGTCACTGTTGTAAGTGCCGCAAAGCCTGAGGTCTGTGTTTCAGCTTGCCACGGGACCAAAGAAACCCCCGCTGTGACCGAAACGCCATCACAGACTGTTCAGAATGTCGCCGTGCCCTCAGTAACCAAGTCAGAGGCTTTCCGTGCCACCTCTGGCATTATAAATCCAAAGCTGCTCCTTCTCAAACCGGGAGAAACTCCTCTCCTGAAACACCCACTCTCCTTTTCAGTGTCCAAGCAACAGAATGCAGACGGCAGCCTGGCCAATGCCCACGGCTCCTGCTCCTGGTCTGGCACAGCGTCTGAGGAGTGCCTTCCCCAAACTGTCTCCAGTCTGAGCAGCCACAGAGATCAGACGCAGTGCTCTGTCAATAAAACTTCAGTGGCAGCAGCAGGAGGGGCTGTTGTCAATGTAGAAAGCGGTGATATTTTTCTTCAGCCCAATCTGGCTGCATCTGCCACCCCCCCAACTTCTTCTGCAAGCAAACCTGTGGCCTTAACTGTTAGCAAAACGTCATCCCAAGATGTTTCCACCACAACCACTACGATTCACACCCCGGGCATGCTCACAGCAGCAGTCGCAGCGTCCAGCAGCCCCGGGGACCCCGTCAGCCAACTCGATTCGATCTACGGGGAGGAAGAGAGTGAGGACATTGAACACGATGAGCCTGCAGGAGAAACGGAGGTCCAGGAGGGCAACTTGGGACAGGTTAGCAGCCCAGACGAAGGCAGTGACGATGAACCTGACAGCGAAAAAAGTGAGATGACCAACCCCAGCTCGCCACGCAAGGTATTAAATCCATTTTATCCAATAAGAAGCCATAGAAAACACTGAATACATTAATAAAGGAGGGAGGCATTTATAAGCACAGCAACATGACAGCAAAGCTGAAGCATTAACAGTTAGTCCTTGAATGCCAAGGTAAGGCAGGTGTCTGCAAAACAAGAGCACAACTGAAGCAAAATCAGCTGATAAATGTTAAACCTGCATCTGGACATCTTGTTGTTGTGAATAAGAAGATATCAGCTGTTTATCAGGTGTTCATTTGTGCATCTATTTATTTTTTTGTTCTTTTAATCCAAACGAGCAGCTTATGAGTTTCAGTTGAGAGGTTTTTCTTCTTGACTGGGTATGACAGAATATTTTTTTAGTGATGTGCAACACTTTTAGTGTTGGTGAAATCATTTTTCTGAGCTGTAAGTCAGTCCTAAGCAGAGGTGTTAATATTTTATCTCGGTTAAGAACAAAAACGATCAGGTATGCTGGCATGTTTTTTTTGTTTTTTTTAATTTTAAAAGGGCTTCACTCTGCATGTAGTCCATCTTTAATGCAACACGTGTGTGTACAGTGTTTTTTATTATGTAGTGATTAATTTCTTTTAAGTTGGCCGCATGCTAAGCCATGTGTGTTTTCCAGCATGGGCAGAGCAGGACAGACAGAAAGGCACTGTTTCTTAAGGTGAGTGGTGGTTGTTAGACATCCAGACAGGCTCATTTTAACAGGACATTCATGAGCAGCAGCGCTTTCATGATTGCATGAGGAGACGGCTGCCACAGACCCACTCGTGGCCAGTTTATTATTTGCTTCCTAAACACTTACATGCCCTAATCCATTTCATGCATGATGCTTTTGTCTTAGTGAAACTTGTGCTCTCACCCTCATCTGTTTATTTTCTAAAACAAAACAGCAACAAAAATCATCCCTCTCTCTATGCTCTCAGGTACGCCAGTGGATTGCTGACAGGGTCACGTCGAATTCTTCTCCCGTCTCACCCTCCACCTCCTCCTACCCCGGACCCTCGACCACACCTGACTGGGCCACACCACGACGAGAGAGGTCTTCACCTCTCCGGGGTCCCCATGGAAAGTTTGTTTCGCCTTCCTCTTTTGGTGCCTACAGTTCGTCATCCTCGCCACCGGACCAAGCCGCCTCTCAGCGGTCTCGCAGCGAGCGTCACACCGACATGGCAGAGCTAGCGAAACATGTGAGTGAAGATTGTTTACGATGTTCAGTGTTTCTTCCGCAGGTCCTCTGGGCCAGTCGTTCAGCCTCTCACTCCAGCTTTCTTTGTAGTGTCTGCCTCTCTAGCTTTTTAACTCTTTTAACTGTTCTGACTGCATCTGATTTTTTTTTTTAATCATAGTATAAGTTATTTTAGTGTTTTGTTTTTTTTTTTGGTTCCTCAAAAAGCAGTCAGAAACCTGATGAATTTGGAAAGTGTGTACGAATTGGTGCTTTTCAGCCTTTCAATAAATCCTCAAATTGCAGAAAGTAATTGTACGTGCAGAGATTATTCGCCTTGTGCCTGATGCCTTTTAACCAGCTGCTCAGGAGTCTGAACTGTAAATAATCAAAACAAATCATTTTGAATGGCACAACATGCATTTTCAAACCTTCTGGAATCTTAAGGGAGAAAATTGGACCTTTTTTCTTAAAAACACATTTCAGTTTATTGAACAGATGCAACTTTTGATCCTAATCAGCTGTCGGCCAGTTAAGTATTTAACTGTTATTTTATGTCGGCTTTGAGCAATTCAAGGAAAGCAAAGCAGAACATACCAAAAAATAGCAGCTTAAAAGACTGACATTCTTTTAACTTTGAGACCATACTTTGCATGATTGCTGGAGAGCTTTGCTGTGAACAACCTTTAGAAATTGTGCTCAAGTGTTAAACTCATCTCTGCCTCTCTCACCATTTACCTGAGTTATTTTTTGGGAATGTCATGATTTTAATAAGAAACCGATTTCCGAATTAACACCCGATTCTTGATTCGGGGCAGAGAACGGAGTTTAGTTATGAAACACAGTTGGTGGTTAAGTGAAGCACTGCTGATGAAGGTCAGTGTGTGAGAAACGGCACAAAGCAAAGAAAAGTGTGGAATTAAAATGGATAAAAGGGTGGAACATGCTGCAGCCTTGTGGCTGTGTTAGAACAATAAAATGAAAGTGTGGAGAACAGCTTCTCTGCTGCAGTTTGAGTGCCAGGGAGGGATACAGTTATCTAAAATGTTGCACAGGTGCGGCCTCTTCTGAAATTAAACAATTATTTTCTCCAAGCGATGAGAGCTGTTCAGCAGAGTATTGTTTTGGCTGCACAGATAATTATGACGTAATGAATCCAGAGTGCGTCCAAACAATAGATGCAAGGAGAATTTTATTTTTTATGCCATCCTGGAGCCTGACACCACTGTGGTGGGTTCTTTTTTTGTGGAGTTTTATACTCTCAATTTTTTTGTTTGTTAAGATAATCTCCACAAATTAATGCCACTTCTAAGTGAAATCTTATAAAGTAAAAGCCGTAAATCACCTGAGTGTAATGTCACCGTTCGTATTCTGGTCCTGTTTTTACATCTAATATTTTCTCTCTCTACCATGTGGGCCCACATCAAAAGTGGGGACTTCCTCCAAGAGTCATTGGAAGTATGAAAAGTTTCCTCTGGTGCACCTTTGAAGATGCAGATCTAAGTGGCATTTGTAAATATGCGTACGCACAGTTTCCTCTTTCAGAGACAGGATTTACTGACTCTTTGTTTTAACTTTGTCCCGTAGGAAGCCGACATTGAGCATCGAACACAGGCACTGAAGCGAGAGGGCTTCTGGTCAATGAAGCGTCTCACCCGCCTGACGGAGCCACCGCGGCCAAAAGTTCACTGGGATTACTTGTGTGAGGAGATGCAGTGGCTCTCGGCTGACTTTGCTCAAGAGAGGCGGTGGAAGAGAGGCGTGGCCAGAAAGGTAGGACACGTGAATCATCGGAGAGGTTTCACACATTGATGACATTAAAAACAGAAGAAAAATATGTGTGCTTCTGTATTTCTGATGGCGTATACTGTATATGTTCTAGATGTGTTTTGTTGATTTGTTATTAGGTGGTGCGGATGGTGATGCGGCACCATGAGGAGCTGAGGCAGAAGGAAGAGAAAGCAAAGAGAGATGAGCATGCTAAAATCAGACGAGTCGCCTCTTCTATCGCAAAGGAAGTCCGGGCTTTCTGGAGCAGCGTCGAGAAGGTACAGACGAGTCCCAGAAACCGAGCAAACAAAACCTTCTGCTTCGTTGCTCAGCGTCTGTGTCTGACCGGTTTGGTGACAGAAATAACATCCACGCAGTCCTGTTTACAAAAAGGTTGGAGTGTAATGTTCAAGGCTCTGCCCCAACAAATACCCCCAACCCCCACATTATAATTATAAAAAATAATTAAAACTAAACTGAAACAGAACATTTTTATTCAAGCAAAGCCCACTCTGGAAACCAGTAAAAATAGATGAATAGAAAAGGACACAAAAACTGATGAGTTTTTATTGTGGGGAGAAATATGTGCTCATTTTAAAATCTGATTGGAGCCATGCATTTCAAAGAAGTCGATGGAGCATGTTTACCACTGAGTTGCATCAGCTCCTCTTTTAACAACACTCTGTGAACATTGGGGGGAACTGAGGATATGAGTTGCTGCGGTCGGGAAACCCAAATATTTTCCCGTCTTTGCTCGATATTTCAGGCTTTCAGCTGCTCAGCTGTGTCTTCAACCTTTTTGGTTTGAAATGAGCCGAATGTTTTCATTGGTGCGCACAGGTCAGTTTGGCACCTTTTTCTGAGGCCCTGTTGTTACTGTCTTACTTTACAAAAAGATGCACACACGTTAGCGCACAAGTGCAAACACAAACAAAGACACAACTGTAGCGTGGGACTATAAACCGAACACGTCTTTTTACAGATGGGTGAATCCAGCTTTACTTCAGAAAATCTACTTTTCTGGGATGCTCAACCTCATTAGTTGTGAGATATTCTACTGAGCGCTTTCTGTAGCATTGTATGATTTTTTTTTTAGGTCTTTTGTTAATCCCATCAAAACTATTTTCAAATAAAAACTGCATTTAAATGATTTGAGGATTTTAGACCACACGGCTCTTCTTGGCTTTGAAACGTGCAGCTGAAACCTTGAGTTGCGCTTTTGTGGGTTATGTTATGTTATGAACGCAAACCAAATATGAGATACATTTGAGATTTTCTGACATGTTTTATTGTTGAACCTGAAGGTAGTTCAGTACAAGCAGCAGTCCAGACTGGAGGAAAAGCGGAAGAAGGCTTTGGACCTTCAGCTGGACTTCATTGTTGGCCAGACAGAGAAATATTCGGACCTCCTGAGCAAGTCCCTGGCACCCATCAGGCCTGCTGAAACCGTCCTGTCTCCACAAAAGTCTCTGCCCCCTCCCGTCGACGAGGATGGTGAGAAGTTTTTCCTTAAATAAAACCTGCTTCTTATGGTTGGTGCTCGCTGTCACCATGTTGCAGACAGCTTTCAGAGCTGATTCACTGGTTCAGACTGGGACGTTGTCATAGCTACACACCGGTGACTGAAGCTTAACTGTTTCATTAGAGACAAAAAAGCTTTCTTCACTGTCAAGGTTGCTGCATCTTTGTAAGATTAACCCACATTATCTGAGAGTCCTCCCTTGCTGATGCACCTCGGGTCGATTTAACGTGATGAAGTCAGATATTTGTCACAGCAGTTACACATTTTTGGCGGATCCCGTCCAAAGCGCTGTACCTAATACTCTTTGGCAACCGTCAGACTTCAGACTCATCAAACCTGTCAGACTCGTCTGCTGCCGGTATTACTGGTGGCAGTTGATTCCTGGAGCACTGAGGTGAGAAGCAGTGCCTTAATCTGAAGCTGTGTTTCAGTCAGAGGAGGAGCAGACATAGCAGTCGTTCTCCTGCAGAGTCTGTAGGCTGATCTCACCTTCATTTTATTACCAAATACACTTTTGTTGGTGCTAAAGTGCGAACGCAGTCTGCTCGACCATCAAGAAGCTCGGATCACTGAGACGAGAACTTAAATTTTTCCTCCTGCCTGTTGAATTTTTCGCTTTAAAACATAAAGCTGAAGCCTTGTGGTAACTCCATCTGTGGCCTCTGTGTGTTAAAATTGAAATATGAGATGCAAACTAGTCACAGAGTACTTTTTTTTTTCTTTTTGTGCTTTGAGATATAAGAAGTTTTCAGTTTTTGATTATTGTAAGAAAGAAGAAGCACAACCAAAAACAGCAGACACAACGAACTGCTCCTCTTCATCAAAACATATCCACATACTTTAAAACCAAGTCCCAAGTAACCCTCAGTCGACCATTCAGCAGCTAAAACAACATTTATGACCCCCGTTATACTGTTTGTGATAAATAATTATGGCTTTTAATCATTTTTATATTTTAAAAAATTGGTAAAATACCTGCAAGTTAAGCCTATAGTGTTAAGAAAAACTTGCATACATTACCGTGCAGCCTCTCCACTTATCCTTGCACACCAACGGTCCAGTTCCTGATATTAATAAATCCTTATAAAATAAAAACATGGTTTCACCTGTTCTCATAGATAATTTGTAAACTCCAAATGATCAATGAAAACTTCAAAAAGTCTTTTTTGTGTGTCTTCCAGTACGTGTAAGAGGACATTTTGTCTCATCCAGTGTGTACGTTTGGTCTATGAATAAAAAACAAAACAGAATTCTCTTATTTTAACTGTGTTCTGTAGAATACAAATTAAGCAGAAAGAGGTGAAGGGAGTCTTTCAGTACCAAACCCTCCTGTTTTCATGCAGACAGAGACTTTGAGCCTCCCTGTGAAGAGGAGGATGATGAAGAGACCATAGAAGTGGAAGAACAGCAGGAGGGCAATGATGCGGAGAGCCATCGGAGGGAGATCGAGCTGCTGAAGGAGGAGGGCATGCTGCCCCTGGACCAGCTACTCAGCACCCTCAATCTGCCTCAGGTACTGCCACAAACCAGAGGGCACTGATTGGATTGTGTTCCAAAAAGAGCAGGACGAAATTATTGCATCCATTCACAAACCGGCTGGCTTCACAGATTAATTTAACTCGGTTGTTTAAATGTTTATAGTGACAAGTTGAACGAGCCAACTCTGTGGCCTACAGCTTTGTTTTGTTTACATTTTGAGAAAATTGGAAAGATTAAAAGTTTGCTAAATGAGCTTTTAGCAGTTCCAGTTTCCATCATGTTAGTAGATTTACAGCCAACTACTAAATTGCTGTTAGACTAATTTGATAATAGTGAAAAAGGCGAGAGTTTTAAGAAGTTTCCATACAGGATGATTGTACCCAAGCAAACACACGAACATCCCTGTTACTGCGAGGTTAGCCTATAAAGCTGCAGGAGGACATGTTTTTGATGTTTGCGTTTTATGTAATCATTGACTCACTGGGTTATGTAGGACCAGGGCTCGGACGAGGAATGCTCTGATGAAACTTCTTCATCGGAGGCGGGGGAGGAGGAAGATGGTGAATTCACTGCCAACGAAGAGGATGGTGAGATTGCTCTTGAAATAACCTATAAAGAGGAGCAAGAACTTTACTGAGCATGAGTATTTTTCCTGCTCACTTTTTGTGATTCAAGTTTGTCTTTAGATGCCAACACTTTGTTTTTCTTCCTCTCTGTTTACAGCTGAGGATGAGGAGGACACAATAGCGGCTCAGGAGAAGGTGGAAGGAAATGTAGATCATACGGAGGAACTTGATGACTTGGCCAAAGAGGGTGAGTGCTTTTATTTTCCATTTTCATGCCTTATAATGGAAGTTGTTCTAACTCATGTTGAGTTTTTTCTGACTTTTATTTTGTTTATTGATCCAAAGTTTGAAGTGTTAGAAGAGCTTCCTCTCTCGTTAAAGAGGAAAGCATTCTTGATGCTACCTCTGCATTGCTGCTCTTTTTCTGCCTTTTTAATGTGGCATTTTATTCTGTACATATGAATGATATTTCATTCATTCCAAGCAGCGTTCTGTTTAGAGAGGCTGTAGACCTTGATCCATGATGTGTCTCTGCTTCCCTTCCAGGCAATATGAGCATCGAGGAGTTGTTGGAGAAGTACAAAGGAGCGTATGCCTCAGAGCTTTGAGGCCCCCTCTGCTTCTGGCTCGAAAACGAGCTCTGATTCGGAGGTGTCTGGGGATGAGGAGGTGGAGACTGAGGAAGATGAGAGTGATGTGGAAAGTAACACTTCTTCCTCAGGTATTAAACTGCTCATAAACACGCAAAATAAACTGTTTATCGCCTTCTGCTCTGCATGGAAACTTTGAGAAAATGTTTCCTTCTTAAGTCTTTTAAAAGTTTGTTTTGCTGCTTTAATTTATTATTAAATCATCTTTCAAATGTTCTCTCAGATTCACCAGGAGACAGTGCTGAAGACGAGGAGAGCGAAAAGGATGAGGATGAGAGTGAGGAGGAAGATGAGGATGAGTGTGGAGATGAAGGGATGGAGATTTTGTTAAAGGAGGGAGACGGCAGCCCGTCTTCCTCTGGCTCACGGCCAAAGAAGGAGATTAGCCACATTGCTGCTACTGCAGAGAGCCTGCAGCCTAAAGGCTACACTTTGGCTACGACAAAGGTCAGACTTAAATATTCAAAAACAGTATTTCACTTGTTCTATCAGGTGGAGAAATTATAGATTAAGCTCCTGTGCAGTTCTGGCTCGCAATTGTTTCATCTTTCTCTACAACAAAAGGTCAAGACCCCCATCCCCTTTCTGCTTCATGGCACGTTACGAGAATATCAGCACATTGGACTCGATTGGTTGGTCACCATGTATGAGAAAAAGCTAAATGGCATTTTGGCTGATGAGATGGGTCTGGGCAAGACCATCCAGACTATCGCGCTGCTGGCTCACCTCGCCTGTGAAAAAGGTAACAGACTGGGCTTCCGATACATACCGAGCTACAGCATTGTGATTAATGCAGCATCCTTTTTATTTTCAGATCCTAACAATGAGCCATTTGATTTGTTATTAGGTAACTGGGGCCCTCATCTCATCATTGTCCCCACCAGTGTGATGTTAAACTGGGAGATGGAGCTGAAGCGCTGGTGTCCAGGGTTTAAAATCCTCACTTATTTTGGCAGTCAGAAGGAGAGGAAGCTAAAGAGACAGGTACTGAGTTTGTTGGTTCTGCAGGTGGCTCATTTTCCCTGTTACATGTGGCGTGATGTGCTGCTTTAGTCTGTTGCTTCTGGCTTTGTTGCTGTCATCTGTGATATATTGCAGATTGTTGTAACTCCCTACTCCCTCCTTCACTGCTTATCTGCTGAATTGTCTCTTTTGTTTGTTTTAGTTTGCCTGCTGCTTGACTTACTCTTAATCCTTTTCTGTCCCCTTATATGCTGCTGTTTTATTTTTGATGGTGACTTATTTACAGTGATGTTGATTAATGTGTATCCCAGGACAAAGGGGGCACTAATCCAGCTCTGTTAGCTCGAGTACCTTGGGTTTGGGTTTCTGCCGATACAAGCACCATCTGATACCGGTCTTAAATTAATAAGCTGTATTCCTCTGTGTGAAGAAAAGATTGGAAATAGGTCTTTTATATGAAAGAGAACATCAAGCTTGACTCAGTCAGGTTTAAAACAACCTAGCTCAATACAGTAAAGATCTCAGTAAATCAAAATCATTAAAGAGCCTAATGAGTAACATCTAACACATGAATGTGGAATTCCTAACTTTATAAAGCAAACTATGATAAATTAAAATAATATAATTTACTGGAATGTTTTTTATTAGTACGATAATGCAGGGTGGGGGGATTGGCAGCATGATAATCTGGGCATGTGAGTGTGAATGGTTGTCTGCCCCTCTCAGTCCATCAGTGGAGTGGTGACCTGTCCCGGTTTGTGTGTGTGTGTGTGTGTGTGTATGTATATGTATATATGTGTATATATATATATATATATATATACACACACACACACGCACACGCACACACACACACACACACACACACACACACACACACACACACACACCAAGAATAACAGCACCTCAGTGAAAGCCAGCATCCAGACCCCTGAACAAGGAGAAAGAGTAGCAGAAACCAACCCAAGCAGTGTGATGAGTCGAAACATCACAACACAGGATGGTGACAAAAACCCAAGTGTGTTCAACCTGCATCAAGGGCCAAGAAGCAGTGGAAACCCCTGTGCCAAGGCAGAAACTTGCAGGAAGGTCTACATCAGTGCCTGAGGCCCTCGCCAAAACCAACAGAGGCCGAGAGCACAACCCGCTCCCACCAAGGCAGCACGGGCACCCAGAATATTATAGATATTTATTTATCTTTTCACTGCCTATATTTAGGGGTAGACTACAGCGAGGCACAAGTATAAACGGTTACAGCATTGTGTTGTTGCCAAGTTTGCAAGTAATGACCAATGCTTCATCTGTAACTGCAACTTGAAAGTCATTACTGCAGACTGTCGCCATTAACAGTCATGCTGGCTTTTCTGTGTGCCCCTCCTATCAGAGCGACTCAGGCACAGTTGATGTGAAGACAGTATTAATGAAGTTGATGACAACTGCACTAAAGTGTTAAACCTGACATCATACACCGGTGTCCTCTGACATCTTCAGTTGCATTGCCTGGCTTCTCCTTTTCTGGTTATGAATTGAATGGATCAACTTTTGCCACCAGTAACAGGCAGATATCTGATGCCTGTATCGGACTGGTGCATTCCCAGTTTCCAGCAACTGATGATATATTGTAACAGTTTCTTAAATTGGAAAATAAATTGGAAAAACTATGTGCTCTTCTGTTGTCAGGGCTGGACGAAGCCGAATGCTTTCCACGTGTGCATCACTTCGTACAAGTTGGTGCTGCAGGATCACCAGGCCTTCAGACGAGAGTCTGGCGCTATCTGATCCTCGACGAGGCCCAGAACATCAAGAACTTCAAGTCCCAGCGCTGGCAGAGCCTGCTGAACTTCAACAGGTCAGTGAAACAATAACTTAGGTATACAGAAATGTGCTTTAGTTTCTGACTTTTCAACACAATAAGAAATGGAAAGTTTGTACTGTAATATAGTTTAAGCTTCTTAAATCTTTCCCTGACAAACTTCATGGAAATTAAAAAGAGTATAAAAGAAAAACAAATGAACTAAAATGAAGAAATTAGCCTGGGGAGTAACTGAAATTAAACTGAATTAAAAACTAAACATGAACACTAAATAAAAATATACAAATGAATTAAAAAATTAAAAAACTATAAGAACTCTGATCTCTGCTGATTTAATATTTTAATACTGCTGATGTACCAGAAATGTGTTAACTAGTGTAAAGTTGTTCTTTGAGGATCCAGCAGCAACTGACCAGTCATCAAATGTCCTTTAAAGTTTGAATATGAGATATGGGCCTCCTCCTAACAGATGTGCCTGAGCTGTCTGTGCTTTGAACAAATCAATTAAAGTCAGCTTTGATGCACAGGTACAAAAAAACCAGGGTGGCTGTAGCTCAGGTCAGGCTGGCCAGTAATCATATGGTTGCTGGTTTAAAACCTTCTTTACCACAAGGAGCACTATTTTTTTTTTTATTATTTTTTTTTTTAACAGAATAAACTTTTAACAAGCCCAGTGCTGCTTCCTGTGCTGCAGGTCACACTTTTTTAGGTTGCTTAAAAAACAAACAAAAAAAGTGGTGGTAACTAGTGAGATTGGGAAATTCAGGAAATAAGACAATAAAAGTGACGGCTCCACCAACCTGACAGGTTGTTCCCGATCATTGGGGTTCTCACTGCAAATACTCTGGCCTCCTTTTCTTTAAAGAAGCAGCAAAAGCTTCACTTTTGTTTCCAGTTACAAGAAAAACCGATGTGACACAGTCATGCATTTTTATGCATTATTTTTTGTTTTCCCTCCCAATCTGATTTTAGGTGGGCTAGTCCAGGAAAACTACTTCAAAATAACCTACTTTGTTTTTTTTAAATAAAATGTAAAAAGTACAAGTAAACTTGAACCATCCATAAAACAGATGGTAAACAGCATCTTTACATCTTTAAAACAGTGAACACATTTTTAATGTTATCAAAATTATTACATTATATTTTGCATTAAAATTACAAGTGAATCTACAAGAGCACGAAATCTTCACATGTGGAGTTTCAGATGTAGAAATACTTTCTGTACATTTTCAGTCTTGTGCAATTTAACTTCATCTCAGCAGGAACATTTTAGTTCAGAGTAATGAAAACATAAAGATATGAATTACTCTGGAAAACCATCTCATAAGCCAGATTGGACCCTTAGTTTGAAACCCCTGCAGTAGGTGATCATGAATCTTTTGTGTAATCAGGCTCGTGTGTAGAAAACCTGAATAAGTGGTCCTCCTCTCTCTGTAGCTTTGTGAAGCGCACACTCAGTAAGCAGAGTCACAAAAAAATGATTGTGCTGTAGAAGACATGATGTCACTCGGTACTGTTTGACTTTGAATGTATCTGTTAATGCAAGGGCCACAGTTGTGTGTAAATATCTTCACATTTGAAATGGTTTGTTCTTTTCAAAATGGCTGGAAGTTGTCATCTTTTGGCTGGCGTCCTGGGCCAGCTGGTGGTAATTTCTCACTGTTGAGTTTAGCTCCAAAGAGCTTGGAGCTTGTGCACAGAAGTTTTATGTGCAGCCTTTCAGTCAGAGATGTTCTCGTACCAGAGAGAAGACGTGTGTAGTGGCTACAGCAGTTCGTTCAGATGGTGCATTATGAATTCAGGCTTAAAAGTCGTACCTTGCATTTCACGATACTGAATATAATATAAAAATAAAATTTTGAGGCAACCATTTAAAGCAGAGTATATGTAAATTAATGCAAGATTGAAAAAAATTATTCCTTCGAGGTTTGAGAGTGCCTCTCATGTTGGTCTGTATCAGCTATTTTTTTTGTTTTGGCAAAGCGAGTAATGTTGTTTACAAAGATGCTACAAGATGCACACTTCAGCAAGACATTGTGTTATTTACTTCACCTTTTACGGCTTATGTGGGTTTTAAAAAGTTCTATCTTACTACATGTTTGCTGGGACTCTTTATGAGGTGATGATTGCATCCTCATCTTCTTGCACAAATGGATACAAGCATGTTTGATTTGATTTCTTCTCCTTGGTCATCTGAAGCCCGACTAACATGACACTGTTATTCAAACCTCTGCTCTTATCCCTACTGGTCACAGCCACCGGCGACTGCTGCTGACAGGAACCCCTTTACAGAACGGCCTGATGGAGCTCTGGTCTCTCATGCACTCTCCCTCATGCCCCACGTCTTCCAGTCCCACCGCGAGTTCAAAGAGTGGTTCTCCAATCCACTGACAGGAATGATCGAGGGCAGTCGAGGAGTACAACGAAGGCTTGGTAAAGAGGCTTCACAAGGTGCTGAGGCCATTCCTGCTCAGGAGGATCAAGGCTGACGTGGAGAAGCAGATGCCCAAGAAATACGAGCATGTGGTGCGCTGCCGCCTCTCCAAGAGACAGCGCTTCCTCTATGATGACTTCATGGCACAGGCCTCGTAAGTTATTAAAGATTCCCAGCAGGAGGGATGGAAGTTTAATTTCTGCTTTGGATTATTTGGTGTTTTGAATGATAGTCACCAAACAAAAGTGAGAAAAAAAAGTTTACTTTGTCTGGAATCATACTTATTTCTGCTTGTTCCTGGTTTCTCTCTGATTCACAGGACCAGGGAAACACTGGCCAGCGGGCACTTCATGTCTGTGATTAACATCCTCATGCAACTCCGCAAAGTGTGCAACCACCCCAACCTTTTTGACCCTCGTCCCATTCAGTCACCCTTCATCACACAGCCCATTATTTTTCACACGGCCTCTCTGGTGCAGGATGCCCTGGAGGTCTCTCCTTTGAAAGTAAGCATGAAAGGAAACTTAAGCAAGTTTTAATTTGGTCAGAAAATTGAGCCAGGAGGCATGTTTTTAAAAAAAAAATTGATTCTAACTTGTTTTTGCATTCTCAGCGCTGTGACCTTTCTATGTTTGACCTTATTGGTTTGGAGAGCCGCGTGTCCCGTTACCAGGCAGATGTCTTCCTACCACGCTACAAGGTCAGCCGCCAACTAATCCAGGAGATTGTGGAGTCCCCTGAACCTCCTCCAAGACCCAAACCGGTCCGCATGAAGGTCAACAGGTAAACAAATACAGCTGTGGATACTTCAAGGATTTTTTTAAACCATAGGCCTCATACCTGCCATAATCTGACGTAAATCTACATGAAATAAAATATCACAAATGCAATGTTTCATATACTTCATATATGTCCTCTTTCAGGATGTTCCAGCCGCCTCCTAAAGGCGATAACCGACCAGTTCTGCTGATGAACAAACCAACCTGCTCCGTCCCCCCTGCAGCACAGATCCCCAAACCTCCTCCAGTCACTGAGGTCACCTCAGCTCCTGCACCTGCTCCTGCAGTTCAGCAAGGTAAGCAAAAAGGAAGGAAACAGCTTTGAAAATTTTTTTTTTGCACATTCCTCTAATGCTTCCTCATTTCTTTTCAGTGGTTTGTTCAGTCACATCCACTCCTCCTCCTCGCCCGTCTCTTCATCCAACTGCTCAAACCGCAGTGAGGTCCAGTGCTCCCAAACCAATGCTGACCGTACGGCCTCCCACTGCTCCCTGCACGGCCAGTATCCCAGCTCAGCCGAGTCCAAACCCTAGCAATATCATGCCCCAGAGGGTCCTGCTTAGTCCAGATATGCAAGCCAGGTTGCCTTGTAAGTACATTAATTTCAGAGTAGATAGACTATGATGTTGTTGAAATATTGTCTCATTAAAACTCTGAGCCCGGGGCCGATTTCAGGTGCTCCAGTCTGTTCCATTTCTCTCGTAGATATTTTAAGATGTATAGTTTGAGCACTTTCGCATCCAAAAAAATTACCAACTGATTTGCACAATATCTTGTTGCTGGATTAAAAACAGGAACATGGTTTGTATTGGCTGAAAAAGTCCAATAACTTCAAGTTGTGTTTCTTAAGCTGGAGGTGGAAGATAAAGATGGCAGTGCTGAGAAAATGTCTAACACACTCTGCAAACTCTAAATTCTGGACTGTCCTGGGGGGTTGTTTTAAGGAGGCCTGCACTTTTCATGCATGTTCTGACCACAGGACCCACCCCTGCATTGTTTCTTTCCTCACCTCCATGCAGAGCCATTTCTGCCCTATTTTCTTCTGAGAACCCAGATACATACTGACAGATTTGGAATTGAACATTGTGGCAAACGTTTGGCACAGTGGGAATAATATCACAGTAGACAGAAGCCAAAGGATGCATCTATGAATCATCAATTAATCATCACACACACCAGTGGTTCCAGCTGTTCTGGAAGTGGTACCTTTTTTTTTTTTTTTTTTGTGGAACTGTGTGTGTAGTGGGTAGGCATGAGTAGGAGACATCAACTGGTTCACATTTAGTCAAGTATCAGTCTGTTACAGAAGTCCATGCACCTTCCTGTTAGTTTTTGGCCATTTGATCAACAAACAATGCATTTAGTGTTTTAGTAAATTAAATCCCACTTAATAAACTGCTCAAAAATATTTTTATCACAGTTGTGGTTTTGTTGTAGAGGTCACTGTATACTGCTCAAAAAAATTCAAGAAACACTTACAGGTGGAGGCCACTCACATTTCCCCCTCCTGATCTGTTCTGTTTTTCACTAGTTATGCATTTGGCTAGGGTCAGAGTCACTGCTGGTATTATGAAGCCATACCTGGACCCTACAGAGGCTGCACAGGTAGTCCAACTCCTCCAGGATGGCACATCAATACGTGCCATTACCGGAAGGTTTGCTGTGTCTCCCAGCACCGTTTCAGAGCATGGAGGAGATTCCAGGAGAGGAGCAGTTACTCTAGGAGAGCTGGACAAGGCCGTAGAAGGTCCTTAACCCATCAGCAGGACCAGTATCTGCTCCTTTGTCCAGGGAGGAACAGGATGAGCACTGCAGAGCTAAAAAAAAAAGACCTCCAGCAGCCACTGGTGTGAATGTCTCTGACCGAACAATCAGAAACAGACTTCATGAGGGTGGCCTGAGGGCCCGACATCCTCTAGTGGGCACTGTGCATTGTGGCACCGTGGAGCCTGATTGGCATTTGCCATAGAATACCAGAACTGGCAGGTCCACCACTGGCGCCCTGTGCTTTTCACAGATGAGCGCCGGTTCACCCTGAGCACATGTGACAGACGTGAAAGGGTCTGGAGAAGTTGTGGAGAAAGTTACGCTGCCGGTAACATCGTTCAGCATGACAGGTTTGGTGGTGGGTCAGTGATGGTCTGGGAGGCACATCCATGGAGGGACAAACAGATCTCTACAGGCTAGGCAATGACACCCTGACTGCCATCAGTTATCAGGATGAAATCCTTGGAGCCATTGTTAGACCCTACGCTGGTGCAGTGGGTCCTGGGTTCCACCTGGTGCATGACAATGCCCGGCCTCATGTGGTGAGAGTGTGCAGGCAGTTCCTGGAGGATGAAGGAAGTGATACCATTGACTGGCCCACATGTTCACCTGACTTCCTCATTAGGAGCCCTGATGTTGTCAGGCATGCATACAAGACATGTGGGGACCGATGCAAACTACTGAGTACCATTTTTGAGTTGCTGCAATGAAATTTAGGCTAAATGTTCCAGCCTGCTGCATCATTTTTTCACTTTGATTTTTAGGGTGTCTTTGAATTCAGCCTCTGCAGATTTATTATTTTCATTTCCATCAAAATTTCCATCATTACCCAATCCATATCAGTGTAAATATGCAGCAGGATTTTTTTTATTTATTTGAGATTGGATCTGTTTTCAAAGTGTTTCTTTAATATTTTTGAGGTATGTGTGTGAGTCTCTATCCTTTAATTCTTACCCACGCGTCTCTTATTTTTCCTCCTAAGCTGGGGAGGTGGTGAGTATAGCCCAGCTGGCATCTTTGGCAGGTCGACCTGTGTCATCCTGTCAGGGAAGCAAACCCGTCACCTTCCAGCTTCAGGGCAACAAGCTGACTCTGTCTGGAGCACAGATCCACCAAGTCCCAACAGCTCCCCCACGCCCAGTTCAAGGTTGGTGTTACCCACTAAGGCTATATTCACACTGCAGGCATTAATGCTCAATTCCGATTTTTTATTTTTTATTTTTTCTGCGTGGTCGTTCACATTTCCAAATATTTGTGATTTGTATGTGATCTCCTGTGTGAACTGCAAACAACCTAAAAGTGTCCTGCATGTGCAGTAGAGGACGCAATAACGTCACACTTAGTGAGCGTGCTCAGTGTTTACAGAAGTAAACATGGATCAGGACGTAGAATAGTGACGTTTGTCGAGTGTCGTACAAGTCGGATGAATGCGACCTGGCTGTATAGACAGAAGATCAAATCGGAAAAGATTGTATCGAATTTAGGACCACATATCCAAGTGGCCTTGGGTCACATTTGTAAAAGTCGGATCTGTGTTGTTCAGACTGTCATGAAAAGATCAGATACAGGTCGCATAAAGGAGAAAAAAAAAAATCAGATTTGGGTCACTTCAGGCTGCAGTGTGAATGTAGCCTAACTCTGGGGTTCTAGTTTGTGTTGATGAGATGTAATGGTCAGACAGGTATAAATGCCTCCATTGTGTGTAAACTTTAAAGGGTTATATTCCCATCTGGGATGGTGAAAACATCATGTGAAGAGTCTCCTTTTTACTTCTATTTTGATGCCTCAGTTGATGACCCATATGTATTTTAGCCATATGTAGATTTAGCCATAAAGGCAAATTTCCATCTGGCGTAGCAGGTTGATGACATTTATATGTTGCTGTTTATAGTTTAAAGTGGATCAGGAAATCCTTTGAGTTAATTTCTGCTTTGTAGTCAGACTAAAACCTGCAGATATGTCTTCAGGTTTCTGCAGAACCCAAGAATACCACTGTAGCTGAACCGCTTTATATTGAGTCGTCATTTGTTTCCCTGGAAACATATGATAGTGATGCTTCTTGAAGAAATGTACAATAAAAAATACATCCTGTCAAATTAATTAAAGTCTTTGCAAAAAGTGGATCATAATAAGAGTCTGATTCACTGTCACTCTGCAGGTAATGTGATAAACCTGGTGCCCGGTGGCATGCAGCATCACCTCATCAGCCAACCTGCACAGGTGGCTGTCCAGGCTACAGCTAGCACACACTCTGCAAACACCCCCTCTGCTGCTCCCCCTGCTAATCGGCTGCCACACACCTCCTCTCAAGGTATTAAACCCTTTTCCTCCTCCTTTTACTTTAAATATGTGACTTCCTGCTGCATACATTTAACCCATGTTTTCATGTTTAATGTGTTTCAGTGCCCTCGTCCATGGTGAGCAGCCCCGGAGTCGTGAAGATCGTCGTGCGTCAGTCAGCAGGCAAGGACGGCGGGCCTGTGCCCACTCTAGCAGTGGCCCCTTCCCCTCGTGTCGCTCCTCAGGCATCCCCTTCCCTGCACCCCCATGCCAACGCAACCCCCATCAGGAACACCGTTCCACTGCAAATTGCCCAGCGCACCCCTGGCCCTGCTACCGCCCACTACACCATAGCTCCTCCCAGAAACCCTAGCTCAGCCCCGAACCAGCCCCAACCCCCTCGCCCTGTCCTCAAAGTAGTGCAGCCTCCTCCTCCATCGAGCACAGAACAGCCAGGTAAGAGAACGGGCTCAAGCTATTCTCGCTGAGCTGTAATTCATGAAGTATGTATGACAAGCAAAGCCGGACCAACTTTTTAGCTTTCTCTTTCCGTAACAACCACCTGTAAGTTAAAATCTCATGTATAGTGAAACATACAGGGATGTTACGCAGCTTCAAGAAGGTATTTTTTAAGTCATAATAATCTGATTACAAATTTGATAACACACACAATTTCATTATTTAAATAAACAGTGAAATAGACTTTAAATCACTGCCATATCAAGTTATTTACAGGAGTCATGCCTCGCTCTGCTTTCTCTTCTGTCATCTCTTCAGCTCCAGCACAGGTGACTGTCTCAGCTTCTACTCCAAAGTCCTCAGCAGCACCACAGGAAAGCAGCAGCAGTCAGATGGCAGCTACCACAAAGTCAAAGTCCAGTTTGGGTGCAAAAGCCTGCCCACCACCCAGGAAGGCACCTCGTCCTGCTCCCCGCTCTCCTTTCTACATGGTAAACAGTTTGTTCCTCTTGGATTTCAGCTTTTCTGTATTTAAAGCATCTGCAGTCTTTTTTTGTTTGTTTTTAGTAAAATGACTAAGTAAAGAAGGGAAGAGATGCTTGTAGCGATGAACCTACAGACAACTGTCAACTATATCTTCAGCACTGACTTCATAGTGACCTTAGGTCCCCTAAAAAGTCAGCCAATAATATCTGGTTAACAATCAGGTGGTGAAAAAAGCAGAAGAGACCACACAGAGGGATAAAAGAGGCCTTGAAGAGAGGTGTTACCCAGTAATTCTTCATCTAGTGTTAACAGAGGCCTGTGTATGAATTTGTACTGAGACAATCTAATGTCTTGTTATTTTGAAACCAGAGAGATGGAGACATGGACCAGGAACATAGTGTTCAGAAAGTTGCTGAACTGAAAAGATTAATGCAAGAACAGTTCAAAAGTCTCACTGCATGACAAATTTCTGTAAAGACAAGTTTGATCATGCAGTTTACTTTTATGAGTAGGTGAGCCCCTCTGAGTGGCTCACCTGACTCAGTGATCAAAGATCTTTTGCTTTTACCCTCCAGTGAAACTGAACACACAGAACAAACTTTCAGGCCAGTTTATCAGCTTATAAAGTGTTGAAATAAACTGTCGGTGTGAGAGAACCGATGATAAAGTTATTGCATGAGGAAGTTTCTCCACTGCCTGTGGTGCAGATGTCGGTCAGGATTATCGATAATCAATAAGTTTGTCATCAACTTCAAAGTTGATCTTTTTTAAAACTTATTTATGCTGCCCCCAAGTGGTTAAAGAAATCGGTTACAATCATTTTTTTCCCATCATACATTTAAATGGACCTGAATCTGTAGCCAGTGCAGCCTCTTGTACTCCATCTGTCTGCATCTCTCTACTTCAACAGTCGTGGCTTGCAGAATGCCAGAAACAGCAGGGTGACAGCCGGCTGGACTTCATCTTTCGAGTCAACGAGCTCCACTGTGGGGCAAAGCCCATGTACGGCCAGGAGGTTCGGGACTTCCTGACTTTCCTGCCTGGGTCTTGTCCATCACCTGCTGCCCTGAACTCTCAGGGGGAGTGGGGTCGCTCGGGCCACAGCAGCTGTCTGTATGCACAGCAGCAAAACAAGTATAACTACTGGCTTCAGAGTCACGCTGTAAGAGAGGCCATCTACAGCATTGAAGAGCGGCTGGAGCTGCTGAGCAACATCACTGACAGGTACTTAACTCATCAGTTGATTGGTTATCTGACATTATACCGCTTTGACTAAGCAGAAAGAACCAGGCGCTAATATTTCTCTGTTTGTTTAGGTATACATTTGCGATTCCTCCAGTGGAGGCTCCTACCATCTCAATGCACTGCTGTCATCCTCCACCATCTCTGAGCCACAAGCAGGCAGTCTTCTCCTCCATGTTAACAGCTCAAGTCACGCCACTCACCCGCAGCCTCCACCGCATCCAGTCCTACATGAGGACGCAGTTTCCTGACCTGAGGCTCATACAGTATGACTGTGGTGAGTTGTTGAGGTGTTTTTGGAGAAAAATGTGGAGCACCTTGTGGCAATCCACGCCTTTTGTGTAGTTAAAACAAACAAACAAACAAACAAAAAACAATATAACAAACCGTGAATCACCAAATCAAAATATTTAAAAACAAATGGTGTAGACTTTCTGCGGTGACACACACCAGGTGGCAAGCCTGTGTAAGTATCCATTGCCCACCTGTCAGCCTTTCACAGTATGTTTGATAAATCCGTCATTTAAGGTGTAGGTTACCCACAGCTTGGATACCATTTTTCCCTCATCACCGACTCCGTCACAGATGCATATTGGCCACAGTTTTAGCAAAACTGCAACTGTAAATTGGCACTAAATTCCCTTGAAAGGTATTAGGTTTGTCTTTTCTTTCCGCCGTTGTTTTTTTTTTTTTTATACTCAACACGTTACATCAAACAGATACCCATCCATCCATTTTCTTCCACTTCTCTGGGGCCGGGTCATGGGGGCAGCACCCTAAGCAGAGAAACCCACAACTCCCTCTCCTCAGCCATCTTCTCCAGCTCCAGCTCCAGCAATGATGCAGCTTCTCCGTGGGAACACCGAGGCATTCCCAGGCCAGTCAAAAGATATAATCTCTACAGTGTGTCCTGGGTCTAACCGGGACCTCTTTCCGGTAGGACATGCCCGGAAGACTTCAACCAAGAGGAGCCCAGGAGGCATCCTAGTCAGATGCCCGAACCACCTCAACTTGCTCCTTTTGATGTGGAGGAGCAGCGGCTCTACTCTGAGCCCCTCCTAAATGGCTGCACTACTCACCCTATCTCTGCGATACGGTGGGCCAGCCACCCTTCAGAGGAAGCTCATTTCTGCTGCTTGTATCCACCGATCTCATTCTTTCAGTCACTACCCAAAGCTCAAAGTTTGCCTTCTGTCCATAAGAATGCAGAGCAGAATCTGTGACAAAGGCCAACCCTGAAGGAGTCCAACACCCACAGGAAACGAGTCAGACTTATTGCAGACAATATGGACCAAGCTGGGTTGTACGGGGACTGAATGGCTCGTAACAACGGGCCAGACACCCCATACTCCCACAGCACCCCCACAGGATGCCCTGAGGGATGTGGTCAAATGCCTTCTCCTTAGTCTAAAAAACACATGTAGACTAGATGAGCAAACTCTCACGCACACTCGAATATCCTCGAGAGGACGAAGAGCTGGTTCAGCGTTCCGCGACCAGAACGAAAGCCACATTGTTCCTCTTGAATCAGAGGTTCGACTAATGGTCAAAGTCTCCCCATGTGGGATAACAAACACGTTTGTGCTCCTGCAGCTTATTTTGATGTTGGTGACTCAGTTTGTTTCCTCTGTCTCCTGTTTTCAGGTAAGCTTCAGACTCTCCACACGTTGCTGCGAAAGCTGAAGGCAGGAGGCCACAGGGTGCTGATCTTCACTCAGATGACCCGAATGCTGGACGTGCTGGAGCAGTTCCTCAACTACCATGGTCATATCTACCTCCGTCTGGATGGCAGCACTCGGGTCGAGCAGAGACAGGTCAGTAGTGATGTTTTGATGGCGTAGTCGTCACCTGTTCTGCCTCCTGCATGAAAAAGAAAGCTCTGGTCTGTGATGCTTATTTTCTCTGTTTGCCTTCTGTACTCCACCATCAGGCCCTCATGGAGCGCTTCAATGCAGATCGACGCATCTTCTGTTTCATTTTGTCAACTCGCAGTGGCGGCGTTGGGGTCAATCTGACCGGGGCTGACACTGTGGTATTCTACGACAGTGACTGGAACCCCACCATGGATGCTCAGGCTCAGGACAGATGCCACAGAATCGGCCAGACACGAGACGTCCACATCTACAGGTGACTTTTTCTTTTTTCTTCTTCCTGCTTTTCATAAAAAGTACTTTTATAGTAGGTCATTCCTCATCCTCACATAAAAGCATTCCCAATTCTAAACCCAAAGATGCTTTATTGTCACTGTGCCATCACATAACTAAATTGAGTTTGGTAGTTCTCTGCTTAAAGCCAGACAGTTCTTTAAGACACAGACAGACACACAGTAAGTGTAGTAAATAAATAAACATTAAAAGGAAGCATATATCCAAACATTCAGCCTTTTTGTATTGAATTAAAGCTTCAAGTAATTGAACTGACAGACAAAACATACACAAAGAAACAGAAAGCTGAGAGCACCGCTTCTTTATGTATGCATTTAACTACAGAAAGAAATGGTGGCAGCATCTCCAACACCTAAGAGCATTCGTCTTGTTTGTGATCTCCTACGTTCTTTCCAGAGTTTCATAAAAATCCAAAGCGTTTAAAGGGGAAAAGAGAGATCAGCAGATCTGAGAATGAAGGCTACAGTATCTAAATGAACAGCCTACAGAATATGCTTAAACACTTCACATCCACCTGGTCACCGCCAACCCATCTGGGTGTAGGGCTGGGTTTCATCCACCCTACATGGGTGAAGCCAACATTTCAACCTTTATTTGAATGGTTTCATCACCATCAGGCCTCATGCTGTTTGTTTTTTGAAGAACTGCACACCAGGGCATGTGGGTGAATTACTGTCTGTGTCAAGCTCGCAAACCTGGGATAAGATTACACCGAAGTGTAATGCAGGCAGCAATAGCTATCTCAAGAACAGAGGTTTTAATTTTCCCTTTGATTTGCTGAGGGTTCTGTATATTAAAAGTGCTCAGTATTGATAAATGGATCAAATATAGATGGAGATTTAAAAAATGGTAAATAGATAAACAAGTAACATGAGAGAATTTCTGGGACTTTATTGGTTAATCTATTAAAAATAAAATTGTGTGGATTTAGCTGTTTATCACTACGTGTCTTAACCGAGCAGCATACTAAAACCTTAAAATACAGAGAATATTAATATAAATGGGCTTTTTGCTCCCTAAATCTTAAAATGAAAATAGAAATGTGATTTTTTTAAACAAATAATTTTGTTAATCTTCAGGTTGATCAGTGAGCGCACCGTGGAGGAGAACATTTTAAAGAAGGCAAACCAGAAGAGGATGCTGGGAGATATGGCTATCGAAGGAGGAAACTTCACCACAGCCTTCTTCAAACAGGTATCATGTTTACACAAGGCCTGCTTTGTAAAGTAAATACGCTTCAGCGGAGCGTGTTCACTTCTTTCTTCTTCCCGTCGCCCTTTTGTGTCTGGATAAGCTCAGTGATTCATCTCTGCATGATTAATAGTCCAGAAAAATCTCAAACATGTGGACGGGTGCTCGATGCATAATTGAATACAGTCACTGGTAGCGTGTGAAGAGATGTTTTTTCAGTGCTAGATCACAGGCCGAGCCCTCATCCCTCTTCTAATTAAATTTGTTCAAATCTGCCTTTTATGTAAATATCATTTGTGCTTTTTTGAAGTATAATAGAGTTGCAGCTTTTTCTAATTGGGCTTTCTAATTTTTTTTGTGTTGCTGACATTAAGCAGTTCAAGCACCTCTTCTTTTCTCTGTTTCATCAAGCACACAGTCATTTTGCCTTTGTTACATGTGTCCAACTGTCACTTTGTTCCTCAGCAAACCATCAGAGAGCTGTTTGATGTGAATGAGGGGGAGAAGAGGGAAGCGGCAGCGGAACTGTCGGTGCCCCAAACTGAGGAGGAGGAAGCTGTCAACAAGCAGAGCACCACCATCCTGGAGCAGGTTAGAAACTTGGTGTAATTTGGATATTTACAGCTTACCTTTTGGTAATTATCAGGAAGAAAACACACTTTTACAGCACATCGTAGATGCAGTTTAAACTGAATCATGTTCTCATTCTCATGGTCTTGTGGACCATTTTTAGCACAGCTTCCATTTTTGTTTCTCTCCTGTTAAGTCCATCTGTACTTGTGCCTGAATGTGAGATTTGACACATTTTAATTTGATTTTTGAGCTGAGCTTTTTGTTCACACCTCGTACACCGAGATAATCGGAAAGAATCAGGAAAAGGCTGCATTACTAACACATTTATCTGTACCTGTATCTGATCACTTAAATCTGTATTCTTCAGGCACTGTGCCGCGCTGAGGATGAGGAGGACATAGTGGCGGCCTCTCAGGCCAAAGCTGAGCAGGTGGCCGAACTGGCGGAGTTCAACGAGAACATACCGCTGGATGATGGTGGGGAACAGGAAGAGGTGGAGGAGCTCTCTAAAGCCGAACAGGAAATAGCCGCGCTGGTGGAGCAGGTGAGTAAAAATGTAACATTTATAAACCTGTATAATATAATAAAATATTAATTCACTGGTATTTTGGGGGAATATCAATTTCTGCTGAATCTCTGAATTACAGTTTGTTTAAATGCACCACATCCTCTTGTTTATCTTCAGCTTACTCCCATCGAACGCTACGCCATGAACTTCCTGGAAGCTTCGTTAGAAGATGTGTGCAAAGAGGAGTTGAAGCAGGCTGAGGTGAGAGCACAGCTTTCAGCTGCAGCTTAGTTCTGTATTTTACAGAAGTGACCATAAAAAAAGTCTTCAATCCTGAGGATCTTCTTCCGGCATGTGGACCCCATTGTACCCTATTCACTAACATTTGCATAGAAATGTTCTAAAAATGGGGGGAAAAAACCCCAAAGAAGAGAAATTCATCAGATTCATAAAAGTGCACAGTAGCCAATACCATGCAAATGTTGATGAAAGCAACTCATTCTAAATCCATGGGCTCATGTTGGAGATCTGCAAGAATGCACATTCACTACGGGTGGAAGTGATGAAAGACTGTAAGAAAAGGAAGGATGCAGGACACTGCTCTGTGAGCCCAGGATGAGAAACATACTACAGTTATCCATCTGTGTGATACTGCCAAGAAATTAGACTGCAAGTGATGATATCCAGCAACCATGGAAGTCATTTAATAAATAAGATAATGTGCACTTCATGTATCCCAGAAGCTTGAATATTCCTCTGTGTGGTTTTAATATGTTGAGCATTTAAAACAGATCTGTAATCACTGCTGTGTGACGGTCCTGAACTTTTGTCTTCTCATTTGTTTGGACTTCGCGTTGGTGAAATCTAGACATGGAAGGGTGAATGATCTGAGGTCTGATCCATAATAGGTGGGAACACTACCCTAAAGGCTAAACAGACTTTTTTGGAAGAAATATGAATGTTTTTTTGATTCATGTCAGTTAGAATGAGTATATTCTTTGAGCCCTGAAGACTTTAGAGGAAAATTTAATAAAAACTAAAGGTGATTATTCTGATTGCCTATGGTTAGAGCAACAATACAGAATATAAACAAACTGTAAGAAAGTATTAAAGAATCACAGATTTGTACTTGAAATGTCAATTTACACACACATTTGCAGAAATCTTTAGCTGGTTGCTTAAAAAATCCACAAACCTTACTGTGAGCACTGCCTTGTAGGAACAACTTTGTTTTTACTGAACTACATCCACCCACAGCTCACCCTGTCACAAGGATGAGCCTCGTAGATTTTATGAAACCAAACATCTTTAACTGCACAAGTGTAAAAATCTCTTCTTCTGATGTGTTTAGGAGCAGGTGGAGGCTGCCAGGAAGGGTCTGGACCAGGCCAAGGAGGAGGGCCTGAAGCTCCACACTTCATCTGATGATGACGAGGATGACTTTTTGTCAACACCAACTTCTGCCGAACCTGCTCAGCCAACTCCAGCTCGCCGTGGTCGTAAACCTAAGGACAAGACAGTCACCTCCACAAGGACTAGCGGTCGACTTCGTGGGGCCTCACCCGAAACTGAGCCTGAGCTAGCGACTTTTAGAGAGGTGCCTGAAAGATCCCGCTCGGGTCTGAGAGGACGAGGAGCTGCCAAAGACACGGGTTCTGTGTCTACAACCCCATCCCGTACAGATCACAAATCTTCCTCATCCAGTCGGCTTCAAGATTCCTCCAAATCTTCAAAAGCGTCATCTCCCGCCAGAGATCACCAGACTGGCAAAACCAGGACTCAACCAAACCGCTCCCATCCCAGCCCAGTGCCTTCCCCTCCTACAGCCTCGCCCCCTAGTGGGAAGCAGCAGTGTGCTGGGGAGTTGGACAGTAAAATCTCCAAAGCGGGGAGAGAGGAGAAGGAGGCTGAGATTGAAAGGAGGGCGTCTGAGTCATCGCTAGAGTCCAGCTGCCCAGTGGATCATCAGACTAAAGATGATGATCGTAAAGACGGTGCTATGTCTCCTCCCTCCACCAGCTCACGGTCGCCTCGCAAGCGCCAATCAGCGGACGGTGAAGTCCTGCGGGGACTGGTTGAAGATTCTCCATCAGCCAAGGTCCTGCGGAAGCTTCCAGGCCGGCTGGTCACGGTTGTGGAAGAGAAGGAGCCACGAAAGAGGCGGCGGCGTGGAAGTGGCACCGGAGGTGGAGGCTCTTCAGAAGAGGCAACAGTGGAGGAGAGTGCTGATGGATTCATTGATGAACCAAACAAAGATAACACCTCGCCGAGCCCTGACACCAAAACTAAAGAGACTGTTACCAAATCCCCTCCGGACCAGGATGCTACCCCGAGTCCACCTGTGCACCCTCAGCCTGTCAGAGGCTATCCTCCATTTTCCCCACCTCATCTGTCTCCCGACATGCCTGTGCTGAGAAATCTTCCTGTGCGGCGCCGATTGGAAACTGAATCTCGCATGGCCGCTCAGATGGGAGAGCAGCATATGGGTAGAGGACGGGGAGCGAACCAGTCCAAGAAAACGGACACGCCCCCAGGCAAAGACGCCGCTTCACTCTCTGCAGAGTCCAGTGTGAACTCTCTTGTACCACCTTTGAAAAGAAAGAGGGGCCGGCCCCCTAAGACTCCCCTGAGACTACCTGAACTTGACAACACAACAAACGCTTCCCCACAGCCCACATCGCCAATCGAGGAAGGAAACCCGCCACTGTCCCCTAAACGTAAGAGGGGTCGTCCCCGCAAGGATTCCACAACCACTCTAGAAACAGTTCATGAGGGACAGAACTCTGATCTATCAAAAACTGATAACAGCACAGATCTGACAGTGTCCGAGACCCCTACTGCTGCTGTTTTTGACATGACTCAGTCCTCACAGTCTGCCAAAGCTGAGCAAATAGACACTAAAACTGAGGTTTTGGCCGGGCCTCCAATTTCAGTCTCTGCAACAAAGTCAGATGAAGCTTCCACACCAGTCTCACTTTCCATTCCACCTGCACCCCAGGTGACCTCACCGCTTCCTGAGCCTTCCTCTACCCAAGTTGTTGGTTCAGCTCCAGCTAAAACGCGAAGTCTGGTCCCAGCACCAGTCCTCTTGTCCTCCACATGCACCACCACCCCCATCACCACCACAGCTCCATCGCCCCCAACTGGCATTGTCTCATTGCCTCCTCTGGGTATTAAACCAACACTTGTGGTTTCCGTAGCTTCTGAAGCTGCTGTTCAGCCAGTTGTGGAAACGGCAGGAGCAGACTCTATTGAAACCACTACCACAACCGCCATATCGGTTGTTACCCACTCCACTCCACCCACTACATCATCTTCCATAGCTGTTAAAGACCCCGCCCCAACAATCACAACTGCGGCTGCTACAGTGTCTGTAACAGTTAGTATTACACCACCCGTCACCGCTACAGTGAAATCACCCTCTGTGAAGGACTCACCACAAGCCTCCACCCCCTCCAGCCATCCTGTATCAAGCCCAGCTACAGCTTCACCCAAACAGACCTCCACAGCTGCAGCTATAACTCTGACAACTCCAGTAAAAACACCCCCATCAAGTCCATCAACCTCTACAGCTCCAGTAAAAATAGCACAAACCAGTACATTAAATTCAATCCTGAATGTGTCTGACAAAGCTTCTACTTCACCACCAGTGACAACAGTGGCACCATCTTCTGTTAATATAGCGCCACCTTCCCCTCCAGCCAAAGCAAAAACAAATGTGACTGCTGATGAAAGCCCGACCAAACAAACCTCACCGACAGCAGAGGTTCAAAAGGCTGCACAGGTTCAGGAACCTTCAGAGCCCGAAAAGGCTTCAGCATCGAGTCCAGCATGCACAACGACTCCAACTACAGCATCCAACAGTGTTGTTACACCTGCAGAGGAAAAGAAAGCTGCAGCAACTTCATCATCCCCAGCAGAGGTAACAGCAGCTTCACCTGCAGCTCTTTCCAAAGACCACACTTCTACTACTTCAAGTCCTCCCAAAACTGCAGAAAAGAGAGCTGAGACCCCACCTCCAGTAACAACTACAGCAGGCTCTGCACCAGCGTCACCTTCTGTCACCACCACTACCACATCCCCAGAAAAGTCTGCTACCCAAGAATCCACAAGTACAACCACCACCTCTGCTTCAGTAGCAACAGTCACAGCATCCACAACCAAAACAGCTCCTCCTGTGTCCACCACACAAACCTCAGCAGTCACTTCCTCTCAGTTACCAACCTCTGGATCTACAGGTATTTCTGCTCCCGCACCTGCTCCTCCTGCTGCACCATCTGTAGAGCCAACAACGCAGAAAGAGTCTGCCTCTAAAAATGACATGGAAGAGGTGACGGAAATGGAAATGGATACTGTGGAGGCTAAAGCAGAGACAAGTAAGGAGAAGGACGACAAAAAGCCAGATGTCTGCCAGTCTCAGCCTAAAAGAAGAAAGGTGGAGAGTTCTTCTGAGACCAAAGAGTCAGGAAGGGACAAAGGAGTGGGAGGAGAAACAAAGACCAGAACCACCCCTCTGAAAGATGAAGCTAAGCCTCAGGAAGTGGATGAAACTACTGAAGATCAGAAACCTACCAACCAGAAAAGGTCACTTAGTCGCCAGAGTAGCCAGGAGTCTGCACGCTCCTCTTCGCCATCATCTGGGTGCTCTACATCCACCCTCACCCGTCACGCTCACCACAAGAGGACCTACGAGAACAGACATCCTACCAAGAGGAAGCGAATGGATACTACATCAGAGGCAGGGAAGGAAGAGGACGAGAAGAAAGAAGGCGGTGAGAAAGACCATTCCACTGCGGCGTCAAGAAGGAGGTGCTCCAGGTCCCCTTCCTCTTCCTCCTCTGACTCTGACAGCGGTGACAGCAGGAAGGAGCACCGGATCACTCGCTCGGCCAAACGCATGCTGCAAGATCAGGAAAAGGAAAAGGGCACTAAGGAAAGGAAAGGAACCAAACCAGCACGGAGCTCGGACAGAAACTTGTCAAACGCCAACGCATCCACAGGAGGAGAGTCGGGCAGCGATACGTCCTCAGTTAGGATCACACGGAAGTCTGTGGGATCTCAGCCGCCACAGGACACTAAAACGCAGTCAAACAGTGCGCCCTCACTGCCTCCTGAGCCAGAGGTTCTGGGGAAAAGGTGTTCAGCGCTCAATGCAGCAGCCAAGCTTTTAGCTATGAAAGGCAGGGTGGACACCCCTGGTCACACCCCTCGGAAAGACTCTACCACCAAGGCTGCTGCGACTTCCACTGCCGCCTCTTCGGACAAAAACCCAAAGCCTAAAAGTAAAAGTGTGCCAGTTTCTCCTCAGAGCAACTCTGTAACCAATAATAAAAGCGGCAAAGCTTCAACACCCAATCTAGCAAGTCGCTCTGCATCCCGCTCCACCAGACAGTGCCCTGGGTCTCTGGTTCCACCCTTAGAGGTGGAGTATAAGAGGCCTAAACCAGAGGAGAAGGAGAGGGGGAGCAGGAAGTCCTCGAGGGGAAAGGAAGGTGAGGGAGAGATGCAGTCGTCATCACGGGGCCACAGCGCCTGCAGCAGCATGAGCAGTGATGGCGAGGGTGACTGCGGCGGCCGCAGCAGCAGAAGCCGCAGTAGCAGCAACAGCAGCCAGCGCACCCACAGCATCAGCTCGCAGAACACGGAGCACAGAGGGTCCCGCTCCCGCGCCACTTCCTCCGGCAGTGAGCGCGAGAGGGACCGCAGCCCCGAGCGTGCGAAGAGCCGAGACAAAAAGGAGAAGCAATCGCGAGAGAGTCAAAAGGACGGCAGGAGGTCCCAGAAGCTCTCGCAGGAGGTGACCAGCAGTTCGGGAACCGAGGGGTCGACGCCAGACAGGGTGCTACGGAGTGTTGCCGCGCTCGCTGCGGTGCAGGCCCGGTCACCGGCCGCAAGCACCCGCTCCTCCTCGAGCCAACAGCGTCATAACAAGACATGATTGGAGTGCCAAAGGGGGGAAAGTAAACAGAAGCGAGGGCGTTGCAGAGCGTGATACGAGAGCATGTCGTGATCTCCAAGGTTGCTGCTTTGTCTGCACTCTGAGTAAAACGAGAGAAAACTGAGTGCTGCACAAGCCAGGGACCTCGCTGCCTCTCGGGCCCTCTCCCTTTCTAGTTGGAGCGCGCCAGCTCGGCTTTTGACCGCTGGGGGAAGGCTCAGGGATGCTGGACTGACGGGAAACAGGTGGTGCCCCTGCAAAACGTCCAGACATGTGGATATGCAGTGGGTAAAACTCACCACTGGGACTTGAAGGGGGGGTGGGTGGGACAAAAGGTGCAAGAGGTAATAAAGGCAAGTTGTTAGTTCACATTATGTACTGTAATCATTAAAAGACTGGAACACTCAGATCCGCTGTTGAGATGATTTAACAGCGCCCTCTGCTGGGGCCACACACGAAAGTCATTTGTGTGACATTTAAAAGTTTCGAGTGACCAGTTCTGTTGTAAGTTGAAGGTTTTAGAAAGTTTGGTTTGAAATTTTCTGTCCTGACTATTGTTTCTCTGTAGTCAGTTGATAAGTTATGCATATTTTATGATTTCTTCCAGGGTATTAGGAAGAGAACAGATCTGTCAATGTGATCTTTGCTGCACTATGCTGGAGCTCATCTTTTTGCTTGCCCCCCCCCCTTTTTTTAATTTTCTATTTCCTTCATGTCACTTTCTGTTCATCAGATTAAAAAATCCAGCCTTGCATTTCTCTTTGCACATCTTAAATAATGTGGCCCTCGGCTTTTTCAGCACATGCAGTGATGCGTTTGTACATGAGCTGAAGTCAATTCATTGGTTCCTTACTTCATGTTTCTCTCTGGTTGGAAAATGTATTAACTGAAGTCACACAGAAGAGCTTCACACCACAAATCCATCTTTCACCCCAAAAACTTCCCAAAGGCAGTTAAATTTGCTCTTTGTCACGTATTTATAGAGAGAGGCCAGATAAATGTCAAAATTTAAGAGTGCCTCTGGCCAAATGGTTTTGAACCTCAGATTGCCTTGTGAAGCACCTGAAGCAGGGGTGTCAAATTTCTCTTATTCAATTATTTTTAAAAAATGAAGCCAGAAAAAAAAGAATGGAGCCCTTGGAAAACATTAAAGTAAAAACACCCCATGCATCAGTGCTGCCGAATTAATGTTTTATTTTTCACCTGAATTTTTGTCATATTCACTTCATCAATCTTGGTTCATGTTTAAAATATACTTGGACAAAATAAAAATATGTGAATAAAATTACTGGTACAGTTTGAGATGACTAAGTTGTTAATTTACTTTTGGACCTTAGAGCAAAGGTGATATTTGGGGGAGGGGGGGTAGTTTATGGTGATGGTCTTACTTTTTCTGTCTCTTTATTTGTTGCATTCCTTTGATCCCTTGTAATTCCACATTGTTTTACTTGAAATTGTGACAATTACAGTTGAATAAAAAGACTAAAAATTATGCTTTTTTTTTTTTTTTAAATGTGAAGATTTCTGTTTGGAAACCGACGGCACAGAAAAGTTCAGGAGCTCCATTAACTAGAGTCACTGAGGCAGACCTCTCTGGGGTGTTGGTGCCTTTTTTAATGGATTATCTGACAAATCTAATGGCTTGCTGTGCACTATGTGGTCACTTCTAACTCCAAAAATGCAGCATGGTGGTGGCCAAAATCACAACTTCTACATCTCTGTGGAAGAATAACCCTCAGACATCCATGACCTTGTCTAGCATGTTTTTGATGAGTTTATGGGCTCAATCTCTAGTTTCAGGTCCTATATTAAATGTAAATCAAGTTATGCACATTTGCTAAAGACTTTATCTACAATAAGTTTTGTACAGCGTTGATTGGAGTCAGATTCACTGTTTACTGACCTCTTGTCCACTTTCAATTCGGGTCTAGTATTATCATAAAAATATCCATCCATCTTCCGCTTATCCAGACAGGGCTGTGGGGATAATTCAAACTGAGCTGGGAATGAGAAAAGTTGGTTCAGCAAATATGAGAAAGTGGAAGGGAGAAGGCCTGGACTAATTTCTGTATTTACACTGTGCCCTGTTTGAGAGTTAGCCGGGGCCCATCAAACATTTTTAGCCCAGTGGTTTGTAAGTTGATGAAGTAAAGCAGGTATTCCAGACACCGTCCTCCCCAGCACTGCTTCTCAGTTCCTCCTGGAGGCATCCCGAGATGCTTCTACACTAGAGATCTCTCCCCAGAGATTTCTGCTCCTTTCTGGGAGAGCCAGAAAACAGACATCCTGGAGACATTTGGATCAGATGCCCGAACCGCCTCGATGGGTTTCTTTAAGAGGCCAGCTGATGGTTCAGACCTGCTAATCAACTAAATAAAAATGATCCACAACAAACTGGGAATAATAGAAGATAACATTTTATTTTAAAAACAAATCTATATTAAAATAAATGAGTGATGCACAATTTAAACAGCTATAATTTCACACAGTAGCAAAGTCCCTCCCCTTGGTCCTCTGCAAGGTGTCAGCAAGAACCGACTTCCTTTTTTCAGTTTTGGTTCTTTTTCTTTTGTCACATCGTGCTGCAGAGCAGGTCCCCGTCGTCCCTTTGTGTGTTCTGACTCCAGAATTTAGCCAAAAATGGGACAGACGGGTGAAGAAAAGCAAAGTTGAAGTCTAAGATGACGTTAACTCGTGACTTCACACACACAGCCGTCCCTTTGTGTTTGTGCATGTGACGACATGAACTAAGGAGAAGGCACAGTTTGGAAGACGGGTGTTATTGCAGCAGCTCGCACAATCTTTTGCATAAATACAAACTGAACTAAAAGGACAAAATAAGTGCTCTTGGACCTGTAGTGCTGAGACAGCTTTTCTTTTAAAGAAAGTCCATGGTGGTGGTGGTGGTGGGGTGTTTATTTCACACAAACACACACAAAAAATCTGTATTTACACTTGTTACATGCTCTGCAGTATGAAAAAAAAAAACCATTCAAGTTTTAAAAATCATCTGCAAGAAGTTTATCAGGTTATGTACAATTATATTAGTCTATTTTCTGTATCTGACTATAAAAGAAAGAAGGCCTACATTATAAAAATGTCTCCAATTCACCCAGAAGCATCAACATTACAACACAGTTTTCCTGAGTACAGTATGATGAGTGCCAGTGTCAGATCAATACTGCTCTGTGCCTCACTCAAGGTCACTTAATTCCTTTTTTTTAAATTTTTTTTAAAGGCAGGAGGGGAGATCAATCAATGTAACAGTCTACAGTGAGACCTGCTGAACAAACTGACATAAAACCTGCAGCGCTGCCCTCGAGCGTACACGAGATTGTGGTCGTTTATGAGATTGTGAGAGAGTGCACTCACCTCTGCTACACAAAACTAACGTGAAAGAGGCCCGTTAGGTGGACAGGAGGGTTAGACAAAGACAAAACACTGAAATCCACTGACTCAGTTCAGCGATGCATCCTGTGGGCTCATGTATATACATGGATGTGAGGATGTCCATGATGTGCTGGGTGTTACTAGGTGAAGGTGGTGACCAGAGCGATGACGATGATGAGGATGAGGATGGCCAAACAGATCGCAATCCATACTTTTTTCTGCAGCGGGGGGAGAAACAGGTTAGGGTCACACCAAAAATAAAAATCAATCAACACCTCCCACTAACCCCCCCCCCCGAAACAAGCAGGTGTTTTTTTTTTACCCCCTGTGCAACATCAGGATATTTTACCTTCATACTATAAATAATTTTCTCAGAGTATAAGTATATGAGAGGTCTTCTTTAAATAAATTTTGGTATCAGGGTCTGGCCGATAAAGATGCGGTTTTTAACTTTCTTTTTTTTTTGCAGATGTCACTGAGCAACATGTCCACTCTTTATAATCGTGCCATAAAAATGAAGCTTTCCCAGCAGCTCATCCTGAGGCTGTGAAGCTTAGCTGGTGCCACAAAGTCTGACCAGAAGACTGTAACTTCAACTATTTCTGAACGGCTTCATTAAATAAACTGAAGTTATTGTACATAAAAATCAGCTGATTCTGACCCGCTCAGGTGGGACACACTTGTTGATCCAGAGGGTCTTGTGATCAGTAAGATGGTCTCTCTTTTACCCACTTTACAAAGCTTTAGAGGGGACTGTGTCACTGATATCCAGACCCTTCACTGATTTTTGAAGTTGTTTGATCAGTGTGATCTGTCTGTGACGACACCAAGGTTTCTCCATTTCACAACCATAAGCTGCATTCGGCTGTATTCGAAATTTATATCAACACTGAAGAAATCACAGTGAGAAGACGAGCCTGGCATCAAAATGTAGGTACAAAGGAGCGCTTTAAGAGACTAACTTTCTTTAAACAGACACCTGTCCCACTTGTTAATATGACCCTTGAAAGTTTACTTTAAAAAAAAAAGCACTTTTTGAAGTTTTCTCCAGTGAATTAGCAGAAAACAGATCAAATATCCAGAGCCTGGGCCACAGAGGGCACTCCTCTGCAGGTTTAGCAAATGATCAAGGGATGTTGACTATAAATCTGACCTCTGAACTTCAAGTATTTCCCATTGATTTTCCAATGGGCTGAATTCACTGTCTGCATGGATGCAACCAGGGGCCCCACTAAAGGTCTCCGGGTCCTCATGCCATCTTCATGGAGTTTGATTCTAGGGCTGCGACTATCGATTATTTTAGTAATCGAGTATTCTATTGATTATTCCATCAATTAATCGAGTATCCCGACCTGTCACCATTTACTGCGTCTTTCCACATCGCTCTCCTCCCGCTTTCCTGTCTCTCTACACTGCTGTCAAAAAAAAATTGGAGGCATGAAAAAAAAAGTGTCAGCGATGATTCACTCAGTGTTAAAGGGTCCTTTTTCCAAATGACGGAAATCCGTTGCAGTGACGGAGAATTTTAATGCAGCTAATGTGGGCGAAACGTTCCGCTTACACTGAGATGCCTGAGCGCTGCAGAGTTTAAACGAAGCATCGAAGCAACAAATTTGTGTCGAGGATTTTTTATAAATCGAATTATTGGAGTTGCTCAAGGAATTGTTGCAGCCCTATTTGATTCCATGCAGAAGAAGCTCACTGGAGGTCATTCTGTGGGGCTCTGGCAGTGCTCCTCCTCACAGATGCTGTTCTTGCTGCTGGATCGATGCCCGTCTACGGGCCTGTCCAGCTCTCCTCATGTAACGGCCCGTCTCTTGATATCTCTATTCTGAGAAATACAGCAAACCTTCCTGTGACAGGAAGGAACTGGACGACCTGTACGACCTGAATTGGCAGCAGGTGCCAACTCATGCTACCAGCCGTGATAAGGACGCCAACAAACAGCAAAACTAGACAAAAGTTTTTTTTAATTTCAGTCATTACTTATTAGAAATAAAAGATACTCAGACATTATATGTAACTGATTTTGTGTAGTCTTTCTGGGTGAGTTATTTTTACATTTTAAATGTCTGTGCTGTTTCTTTGCCTGGTTTTGATGTCAGAGCCTCTCAGCTAACAGGTGTTGCACTGCTTTGCATCTTTGTTGAGACTTTATGAGTAATGAAGCTGTGACTGTAATTAAAGTAAGAATGATGCTCAGATTGACTGTCAGGATTTTCAGTTTCCCCGTAAGTTAAACATTTTTTTTCATGTCTTTCTGCTTTCTGTGTGTGCACCTTGCGTGTGTTCTGCTGATACGTCACCGCCTTCTCTAGTTCACCCTTTGCTTTCTCAACATAGTCTGAAGACTGAACGATGTTGTTTTCGATCCTGTCCACCAGCTCCCCCTGCAGGAGACAAAAACATTGCAGTCACATGACTGGCCCAGTGGCCTGAAACACTGAGTGGACTTCATCAGCGCTGCTGTTACCTGAGCCTCCACTTCCATGGCAAGGTACTGGAACATGTCATGCAGTTCCCTGATGCTGCTCTCCAGCTTCAGGATCTCATCACGCCGGGACTCGATCTCATTCAGAGCCTGCCTTGTAGCTTTAGTATCACTCAGGATCTAAACACCACACATTTATTAGGGGAATTGTGGACAAGAGAACCAGACACGATGATTCAGGGTGAGATCTAGGCTCATCTATGTAGCTCAGAGCCTGGAAGGTTCTTCACACTATCTACTGCAGTTAAACTGCAACATAACGAAGGGCTCCACAGGATTTTCTTACCATATCTGTAGTCCTGTTTGAGCAGTTAGAGAGGCATCAGAGAGGCATGGGAAAGTTAAAACTGCAGCTGCAGAACACCTGCAACTGTTTCCGTGTTGTGGTTTCTCGCACCGAGACATGTGATCACACTCCCTTTTGTTAACCTCACACGTACTCACATTTTGGGTGAAAACATCCGTTTGCCCACTCTCGAGCATCACATCCAGCTCTTCATCTGTCACGTTGCTGCCAGCTGCAGTCAGAAGAAAATCAGATCAGTGCTTACAGCAACCTGCAGGATGAACACTAAAGCTCATCCGCACCTACAGCTGAGCTGGAAACAGTGCTCCTAATCAGGATTATTATAGTTAACGAAAACGAACGAAACAACGGAAACTTAAATTGAAAAAACATTGTCGTTAACTGAAATAAATAACAACTAAAATTAAAAGGAAAAAACGATAACTAAAACTAAATTGTGAGTTTACAAAACTAACTAAAACTAACTGAAATTATAGAAATTGTCATTTTTTAAAGTCTTGTGGATTGATATTAAATAATTTTTTCCGCTCTCCGAGTTTAAGCTCGGAGCGCCATCGCGCAACTGTGTGCGTGCGTGCGCTCCTCACAGTAATGCAGCGGTCTGCAGAGAAAGCAGCAAAGTCCCATATGGAGGGTTTTTTTTACTACGATAGCACAGATAGCAGCGAGTGTGTTGTTGTGGATGATGAAAAATGTGTGAACACTCCTCAGTCAGGAAAAAACACCAACATCAAAGTCCAGCTGAGAAGCGCACACAGGGCAGCTACACAAACCGCTCTGATCCTACGAGCTAACCTGGCGCACCTCCGGAGAAACGTGACTACTTGTCGGGTCCACGCAGCCCGCAACGTTGTGATTAACCCGTTTAGTTTTTGTGCGTTTCCGGCTACTTTATTGGTCAGATAATAACAATCAGGAATAATGATCAAAGCATCAATATAAGGACTCACAAATGTCAACAAATTCCTGGAGGAAGACTGCTGAAACTATCAAGATGGATGTGAGGGAATGAAGAAAGTGAAAAAACAGGGACAAATATGTTTGCAGCCAAAAAACTGAGCACAAAGAGCGAGGACCAAAAAACACTAGCACACAACCACAAGGTAATTAACACACACAATCCAGCTACACAAGCATAAATGCGCACATGAGTTCGGCCACTTCCGTAGGTTGTATAGAGGCCGCAAAGACCCTGCAAGTCTAAATAGGAGCATCTAACCAAGCTAGCTCCAAAACAGAAGCAGCTTCAGGTGGAGAACATCAGGATGCAGCTGGATTTGACCTTTGACTCCTTCAAAGAGTCTGTTTGTGTCAAACACCACATGTAGGTGTTGTTAATCTGCTGCACTGACCCTGAACTTTATTGAGTTTTGGAGTTCATATTTTCCTTTGTTTCTCCCTGTTGATGTTCATGTGTGTCCTTAATGTTACACATTTAGCAGCAGTGCTGCTGTCTGTGAACAGCTGGTTGTTGAATATATTTCTTTAAAGGGTGCCTGATTAAGTATGAAAATACTAAAACTAATACTAAAACTAAGTAAAACTATGCATAAAACCAAAAATAAAAACTAATAAAAATGAGCACTAATTAAAACTAACTGAATTAGAGAAAAAAAAAGTCTCCCTCCCCTCAGCCCCAACCAATCGCAGCAGTTGACTGCCCCTCACTGAGCCTGGTTCTGTTGGAGGTTTCTTCCTATTAAAAGTGAGTTTTTCCTTCCCACCGTCGCCAAGTGCTTGCTCATAGGGGGTCGTTTTGACTGTTGGGTTTTCTCTGTGTTATTGCAGGGTCTTTACCCACAACACAAAGAGCCTTGAGGCGACTGTTTGTTGTGATTTGGCGCTATATAAATAAAACTGAATTGAATTAAAACTAAACTATAATGTAAAATCCAAAACTATTATAACCCTGCTCCTAATAGGCTTTGTTTTATTCATTGACTCCACTAAAGTAGATTTGCATGATTCACAGTTCAAAATAATCCATATTTATCTTGAACTGGGCCTTGAGAAGCCACTTAAAGCCAACTTTCTTCTGATTGATGGGTGGAGCTGGGTTGGTGAGGTTAGAGATAAGAGGTGGGTGGAGCTTCTGTGTTGTGCGGTCCTTGTATCCTTACACTGAACCTTTAGAGCAGTCTGAGGCCTGAGGGATTACTTTTATCTACACAGACCTCATTATGTGAAACTTTGGTTATGTTTACACACTCACCACTGGCGCAGCGCATATAAATGTTCCCACAAATGAGACAAGGTGACGTGCTTCGTGCACTCACTGATTTTCAGCTGCCTCTGTATTCGCTCCACGTTACGGTCCCTGTACTGGGCCTGGATGGTGTTACAGTGGCCCATCAACTCCACAAACTCCTTGGACAAGACAGCGTGCTGGAAAAGAGAAGAGAATGAAAAAGGAAGCAGATCGAAAGACAAACGATGTGGTAATTTCCCCAAAATGACCTCCCTTTTTCACAATAATTATTTTTGTCAGGATTTCATAACCACTCAGTTTCCAGTTTGTTAGAAACTAAACCATGAGTCCTGCATAATTTTCCTCTTTTATGAAGGCTCTAAAGCTCATTTTTGTTGATTAACCCTTATCATTCTTGATCACATGCAGTTTATAGAAAAAACAACCAGAGTCCTTTTTAGCTGATTACACTGAGATGCTACCTGCGTGCGCTGCATCCGAATATTTATGGGTATATATTTCCCATCCTCTTCTCCCTTTTTGGGCTCGATACCTGCGGAAAGATCACCATAATTCAGGCCACATGAGAACAAGAATAATAAATGTTTTCCCCCTGCAGCTCAAAGATACTCACTCTTCAGCTTTCTTTGGACCTGACTCGCCAGCGTTTTGATCTCATCTCGAAGAGTTTGGAGCTCTTTCTTCATACCTGAGCAAAAGATAAAAGCAGCAAATTAAACAAACGGCAGCCCCATAAATGATAACCTGAGCGCCCTCTCTGCTCTGAGAGCTGAGAGAGTTTACTAACATGCTACTGTCTGCACTTTCTGTAAACTCCTATAATTTATATATGATGAGCACTTAAACCGGCAGCTCGATGGTTTAAACGAGCTCACGTACTTTCCTTCGGTAACGCCTCGCCCAGCACAGTTTTCTGTTTGTTCTCGAGCTCCGACACCATCCTTTTGAGGTTCTGCAGCCCCTCGTGAATTTCTTGGGCCTGACAATGACAAAGAAACTTTTAGGATTCATATGCACCATGTTAGTTAATTTAATCCATTTATCAAGCAAACCTCCTCCTATTCCTTCTCTCGTCCCTAAAATGGGTGCAGCTCCCTCTGCTTATTGAGCAGCAACGCCAACAGAGCTCAGCTCTCTTTGCATTAGCCGTTTCCCCATCACAGACAGAAACAGGCATCAGGCAGACTGTCGATTCCAGTCGATTTGAAAACAAAACCTTGAGCATGGCCTTCTCCAGACCAGGTTAGGTGTTCAGTATAAGTTACCATAGTGATCTGGCAGGTAAAAAGCCACTATCACGACACTGAAAGCACCAACTTCAAGCTCAACACAGCTCACTAACCCATTAATCTCTTTGTAGCACAGCCCTCAGGCTGGACTAGCTGCTACTGATTTTTTTAAAATAAAACACTCACATACAACACCTTTAAGCCGTGTATTTACACCATACAGCTTAAACTGCTCTGACCACCACATCTGTTTAATCCTACACTGAATGTCCAGCCTGTGTGCCTCTCTCTGCCCTTACATCCTTCGGTCCTCTCCTCCTGGCTGTTTCCTCCTTTCCTATACGTGAAGGGTGTCTGTCCTCTTTTTGAGTATTTATGGTGGCGAGAAGGTCAAGTTGATTATGCATGGAGGTCTTGTACTTTTCATGTTTCCATTTTGAACCAAGAATATGAGAACATCTAAGGCATTCCTGAGATATTACTCCCATTTTTCAGCCTTTTGGGAGTTTTCCTTTCCAAAAATGAGGTTCCAAGGACAAAAGGGTGGCAATGCATAAAATGCACTTTTTCCTCTATTAAACCAAAAAATATTCAACATATTATTGTAGAGGCCTGGGAAGAGTAGAGAATATTCACATTTTTTGGTAGTAGGTGAATAACTCCAGGTACAAGGAGACCGGGATTTAGCAGACTGTGGTGTGTTGACAAAACACACTAAGCACACTGTGTGACTTTAAAGCGTCAGCAGCGAATTTCTGTGTCTCCTTTACACAATTGCGATGCTCAGAAATGTTTAAAAACTACCAGACTAAATGGGTAACGGGAGGACAGAGCAGGTTATCTGATATGGGAGGGTTCCCAGTATTTATGGCTCACCTTTTTGAAGAAGGTTTCATTTTCCTTCTCTTCTTTGGCTGCAGAGGGTCCTGATTTGTTCATCAGCGCTTTGCCCTCCTCGTCGTCATCAGAAACCTCGGCGGCCTGAACTCACGTGGATTTTAAATTGGAAAAATAGAAGAAAAGCAGTGAGTGCTTTCTCGTTGTCTGCGGATGTGAATCATGATCCCCGCAGCCCTGCCCTATCCCGGCCTGCCCTCTCCTTTAAGGAGGAGCTGAAACGGAAGTTGGAAGCAAAACGTCTATAAAGTCAACTTTTAAAGACAGACAAAAGTACCAAACATTCCCGTTTTAAACACTTGTTTTGATTCACCCTGCTGATAAAAACTGTCCCTGAAGGCTCTCGGGTTAACCCGGATAAAGTAGTGAAATGGGCTAAGTTAGCGAAGCTAGCGCGCTGCAGCTAATCTTAGCCTTTTGCTGTTAAACTCACGTTTCCTAATTCTTTGGTTCGGTCCCTCATTTTTCCAAAGCGAAGGACAGCAGTCAGCAGTCAGAAACGCTGCGACTCCGCGCTGAAGCAAAGCGAGCCGCTCCCAAAATATTAAATCCGCAAACTTCACGCCGCCTCTGTCATTCAACTATAAACTCCAGTAGTAGCTGATTCTTCTTCGGCTACAACACCAACATCGACTCACCGGTGCCCCCTGCCACAGCAGGAGGAACTGCTGAAAAAGGCTGCATTACTGCTTCTGTGTCCGTGATCCATCAGTCCTTCCACTATTCCCAATTATAGTTACCTTCCGACTAATTCCTCACAATATATAAGCCTCAAGGCATCATTACAGGTCAGAATTTGTCATTTAAAACTCACGCTGAATCTTCTGTCCAAGGTAAAACTTAAATTAATTTCCTTTTTAGGAATGTAGCTGTGAAAAAGTATTTGCCCCTTCCTGATTTCTTTTGTCTTTCTCTTTTGCATATTTATCACACTTGCATGTTTCAGATCATCAAACTAATTTTAATATTAGACAAAGATAACCTTAATAAATACAAAATGCAGTTTCCGAATGATGATTTCATTTATTAAGGAGATAAAACCATCCAAATTTATCTGCTCCTGTGTGAAGAAGTAATTCCCCTTTTGTTAAATCATGAATTAACTGTGATTAACCACATTTTTTTGAAAGCTGAGTTCAGCCTAGACCTGATTACTGCAGACCTGCTGAATCAATAAATCACTTAAATAGAGCCTTCCTGATAAACTGAAGCAGACTAAAGACCTCAAAAAAGCCACCATCTAAAGAACCTGAAGAACAGCTGAGAGTCACTGATGTCTATCAGTCTGAAAGGGTTACAGAGCCATTAAGGCTTTGGGACTCCAGAGAACCACAGCGAGAATCATTATCCACACATGGAGAAAACCTGGTACAGCAGGGAACCTTCCCAGGAGTAGCCGACTTACCAAAATGACTTTAAGAGTACATCGAGGATTCATCCAGGAGGTCACAGAAGAACCCAGAACAACATCTAAAGAACTGCAGGCCTCACTTTGCTCCCTTAAGGTCAGAGTTCATAATTCAGTAAAAAGAAAGAGACTGAGCAAAAATGGCATCCATGGAAGAGCTCCAAGGAGAAAACCACTGCTGACCAACAAGAACACAAAGGTTCGTCTCACATCTGCCAACAAACATCTGGATGATTCTGTGGACCCTAACGAGACAGAAGCTGAACTTTCTGGAAGGTTTGAGTCCTGTTACATCTGCATAAACTAACACAGCATTTCATATAAAGAACATCAGACCAGCAGTCAAACATGGTGGTGGCAGTCTGATGGTCGTGGGGCTGCTTTGCTGCTGTAATTGATGGAACCATGAATTCTGCTCTCTACCAGAAAAGCAGAACATTTGGCCATCAGTTGATGCCCTGAAGCTCACTTGGGTTATGCAGCAGGACGATGATCCAAAACATACCAGCAGGAACCAGCACCTCTGAATGACTAAAAAAAACAAACTCAAAGATTTTGGAGCAGCCGATTCAAAGTCTGAACTTAAATAAAATTGAGACCTTAAACAGGCCGTTCATGCTTGAAAACCCTCCAATGTAGCTGAATTAAAATACTTCTGCAAAGAAGAGTGGGTCAAATTTCCTCCACAGTGATGTGAAAGACACATTTTCAGTTATCACAAACACTTGATTGCAGTTCTTGTTGCAAAGGGCGGCACAACCAGTTTAGGTTAGGGTGGTTTAGGGGGGGTTGAGGGGGGAAATACCTTTTCACAGCTCTGTATATTTAGGAATATATACTGTACAGATAATAAAAGGAAAAGACAGGAAAAAAAAAACAGGAAAACCAAAGACTGACAAGTTTTTTTAAAGTTATACTTGTACTTATAGCCTATACATACAACCCTAATTCTAATGAAGTTGTAAACTGAATGTAATGATTTGCAAATATCAAACTCATATTTTATTCACAATCAAACGTGGAAAACATATCAGATGTTTAAACCGATTCATTTTACTGTTTCAAGGAAAATATTTTGTCATGTTGAATTTGATGGCAGCAACACATCTCAAAAAAGTTGGGCTGGGGGCACTAAAAGGCTGTAAAAGTAAGTGGTACCAAAAAGAAAAGCTGGAGGAAGATTAGGTAATTAGTAGGGGCGCAGCTATATACTTTCTGAGGTGTATGTGGACATATACAGGGGTTTGACAATGAAACTGAAACACCTGTCATTTTAGTGGGAGGTTTCATGGCTAAATTGGACCAGCCTGGTGGCCAATCTTCATTAATTGCACATTGCACCAGTAAGAGCAGAGTGTGAAGGTTCAATTAGCAGGGTAAGAGCACAGTTTTGCTCAAAATATTGCAATGCACACAACATTATGGGTGACATACCAGAGTTCAAAAGAGGACAAATTGTTGGTGCACGTCTTGCTGGCGCATCTGTGACCAAGACAGTAAGTCTTTGTGATGTATCAAGAGCCACGGTATCCAGGGTAATGTCAGCATACCACCAAGAAGGATGAACCACATCCAACAGGATTAACTGTGGACGCAAGAGGAAGCTGTCTGAAAGGGATGTTGGGGTGCTAACCCGGATTGTATCCAAAAAACATAAAACCATGGCTGCCCAAATCACGGCAGAATTAAATGTGCACCTCAACTCTCCTGTTTCCACCAAAACTGTCCATCGGGAGCTCCACAGGGTCAATATACACGGTCGGGCTGCTATAGCAAAACCTTTGGTCACTCGTACCAATGCCAAACGTCGGTTTCAATGGTGCAAGGAGCGCAAATCTTGGGCTGTGGACAATGTGAAACATGTATTGTTCTCTGATGAGTCCACCTTTACTGTTTTCTCCACATCCGGGAGAGTTACGGTGTGGAGAAGCCCCAATGAAGCGTACCACCCAGACTGTTGCATGCCCAGAGTGAAGCATGGGGGTGGATCAGTGATGGTTTGGGCTGCCATATCATGGAATTCCCTTGGCACAATACTTGTGCTAGATGGACGCGTCACTGCCAAGGACTACCGAACCATTCTGGAGGACCATGTGCATCCAGTGGTTCAAACATTGTATCCTGAAGGCGGTGCCGTGTATCAGGATGACAATGCACCAATACACACAGCAAGACTGGTGAAAGATTGGTTTGATGAACATGAAAGTGAAGTTCAACATCTCACATGGCCTGCACAGTCACCAGATCTAAATATTATTGAGCCACTTTGGGGTGTTTTGGAGGAGCGAGTCAGGAAACGTTTTCCTCCACCAGCATCACGTCGTGACCTGGCCACTATCCTGCAAGAAGAATGGCTTAAAATCCCTCTGACCACTGTGCAGGACTTGTATATGTCATTCCCAAGACGAACTGACGCTGTATTTTCCACAAAAGGAGGCCCTACACCATACTAATAAATTATTGTGGTCTAAAACCAGGTGTTTCAGTTTCATTGTCCAACCCCTGTTTGTTGGGGTCTTCCAGTCTCTACAGAACAATGCTACTAAACACTAATCACTGCAGAAGTAAATAACAATCTTCTTTTGACTGACGTGATCCTCATGAATTTATTTTTTATTTTTTAAATTGTATCAAAAGTTGGTTTATTCAAGTAGTCATGTGTAGGGAATATGATGCTTCTCCAACTAAAGTGCATGCTTCTGAATAATCCTATCATTAAATGCTGTCTTTTGACGCACATTCAGGAAAGTGTAAACTGCCTACTGGAAGATCCATGTACAGTACGTGTGTGTGTGTGTGTGTGTGTGTGTGTTTATGAACTCAAACAATGATACCATCCCCTACATTGAGAAAGACAAAATTTAATCACATGTAATAGTGGCATATAAGAACGATGAATCAAAGTTACCAGCTTTAACTGTTCTTTCTGTTCTTCATCCTTTAGTTTGACATTTTGGTTCTTTCATGAACCAGATGACTGGACAGGGGAAGATTCTGTTGGAGAGGACTGTGGGAGGATAGCGCCTTGTTATTGATATAATAAATCCTGCAAAGCACCTCAAAGAAGTATTTGTGAGAAACCAGCAGTGGCTCTATGAGTTTAAAATTTAGTTCAGCATAAAAAACACAACATGAGTAGAGGATACAATGAGGCTATTTTTTATAAAGTTAATGTCATAGATATTTAACACTTTATTCCAGAAATATTTAATGAAAAAAATACAGTTCTGTAAAATTACTGTATATGTTCTGGTGTCACTGTTTGACCTGAATGCAGGCAAGGAGACAAATAAACTCTTTGACAAATGACAGGTGTATTGTCCTATTTAATGAGACGTTTCCCTTCAAATGATGACAGAGTGAAACTAACAAATTATAAAACACAGTTTTCAGATGCTTGCTTGCGGTGTGAATATTACATATTCAAATATATTCCAAACATATAGAAAATGAAAACACGAGCTGCATACAGCATATAAACCAGAGTACTTGAATAGGTGCTGTGTAATCAATCCATTTTAATATACTGTAAAGTCATAAACAAAATGTAGCTGCATATTCATTTCAAAAGGCAAACCAAGGGCGCCATCTTGTAAGCCCCCGTGCATTGCATATAGTGCATACCTACTTTTTGTGCCACTGGTAATTATTGACCCTCTGCCCATCTTTACCCCTGAGAACCTCTGCTCTTTTTATACCCAGTTATGTTACTGACTGTTACTAATTTACTTAATTATCTAAATAATCAATAGCTAATTTGCAACAAAATGTTTAGGAAAACATGGAAGCTGCATCCTGCTGACTAAAGAGAACAGGGACCATCGGGCTTGTTATCAGCACTCAGTTCAAAGCCTGCATCTCAGATTGTATGGGGGTACATTAGTGCCTATGAAAGTGGCAGCTTGCATATCTGGAAAAGCATCATCAGTGCGTAAAAGTATTTACAGGTCTTAGAGCCACATTTTTTTTCAAGGAAGGCCTTCATATTTCAGCAGGACGACGCTAAACAACCTACTGATATTTCAGCAGCACAGCTTCATAGTAGAAGAGACCTGAAAGAGTCAGAACTGATTACTATGTTGTGAATAAGCCAGTTTTAAAGCCTCAGTTCTGTATATCACTAGGGCAGCTAAAAATTATGGGTAGGCAAATTGGGATGAAGACTGGATGGTTTAGCAGCTGACTGACCTACTCATCCAAGCAACTACAGGCCAATATCAAAATTGCCTTTTCTTGCAAAAGTTGTGGAGAAGGTAGTGGCCGGGCAGCTGACTACTTTCTTGGAAAGTAATAATATCCTTGATAAGTTTCAGTCTGGTTTTTGTAAGATGCAGTCTACTGAGACGGCCTTGTTAAAAGTCTCAAATGACATATTGATGGCTGCAGACTCTGGTCAGTGCACTGTATTGGTTCTATTAGATTTGTCATCTGCTTTTGACACAGTCGACCACAAAATTCTGTTACATAAACTACGGAATGAGATAGGAATTTCTGGAACTGTTGTTAAGTGGTTTTCCTCCTATCTGAGCAATAGAACCTTTTCCATGTTTGCAAATAACATAATGTCCAAAGTCACCCCCTTCCTGCATGGCGTTCCTCAAGGTTCAGTCCTAGGCCCCATTTTGTTCCTATTATACATCAGCCCCCTTGGTAAGATTATCAGTATTCCGCACTCTTCGGTCCTCAAGCCAGAACCTCCTGAGGGTCCCTAAGACCCGGTTTAAAACCCGGGGTGACCTGTCCTTTCAGGTAGTAGCCCCCACGCTGTGGAATGCCCTGCCCCCGTCTCTCCGCATGGCCGAATCTGTTGATTCTTTTAAAAAGCAGCTTAAGACACTTTTATTCAGACAAGCTTTTGTTTTACTTTCTTTTATCAGCTGTTGTTATTTATTCTACTTGCACATTGTAAAGCACTTTGTGATTTTATCTGTGAAACGTGCTATATAAATAAAGTTTACTTACTTACTTACTGTAACCTGCAGGTTGCTGGTTTGAGTCCCCGTTCAGATAATGGTATCTGTGTATGCTCCCTGATTCAAAAAAAAAAAAAAAGGAATAAAAGCATTATAAACAAAGTGACTAAAAATAGTAAAAACACTGATTGTTCCAATCCACAGCTGTTGCTACAGGAATCAAGATCAATGCAGAGGTTACACACACAAAGGCAGACTCTAAAAAAAGTTCAGAAACAATTCAGTGCAGGGTGTTTTTGTGTCTTTCAAAATGTTTGTTAAAACCTTGCAGAGCCTGCTGATTCCCTTTCTTGTTGGGCAAAGTGCAGCCTCCGTTCTGCCTTTAAACCTGAATTATGAGTTCATGCAGATCCAGAAACAGTTACATGAAGCCTCGAGCAATAAGACAGGAATGATAACAGCACTAGAACAAGAAAAGGAAGCTTTATAAAACCTGAAAGAGTAGCTGAATGAACTGATCACTGGCCAAAGTAAGGAGTCAGAACATTTCAGTGCAGGTTGCAACTCTAATATCTGCTGAAAACCTAGAGCCGTGACCTTGGTGCACCCTACAGCAGCACAAAACCAGAGGCTGCTGGACCTCCAGGACCACAGCAGAGCCTAGATCACAGCTCACAGTGACCATTACAGTATGCATCAGCCTAAACTACCTGTTGTTGTGACAGAATTGCAGCCTGTAGCGACAATCACACAGTGCACCAAGTGAGCCATGCACACCCTACAAAAGCATCAAAACTACAGCCTTCTGCAGCTCAAGGACCACAGTCTGCAGTGACCCTCACAGAGTCTGGAACAGTGCCTAAACTACCTGCTGGAAACCACATCCTGCAGAAACCCCAAAATTAAAGCCTGCAGCCTGCAGAAACGCCACACACTCTCCAACTGAACTTGCTCCACCTGAAAAAGGTCCTGTTCAGTGAAATTGGCAGGATTTTGCCAGGAACTTAGAGTTCAGCCAGATATTGGGCAATAACAGAACAGATAAGAGCCTGAGAGGAAGAATGGTGTCTCAGTGGCAGTTGAATAAAACTCAAAAAGATGAGGCAGAAAAGAAAGGGTCCTTATTTATGTAGCTTACAAAAAGGGGAGGTTGCACACAGATCATTCCCAAAAACTGGATCAACTGGAAACAGCTCTCAGCATGTTTCCATGAATACTGAGAACCTCTTAGAGCTGAGAGGAAACCACCAAACTCAAGGCAGAATTGGCCCAAATCCAAGGAAAACTTGAAGAACAAAAATCCCTGCTGGAGGAAAACTGGCTCAGAGCTGAACATCTAGCAAACATCAACCTAATTAGTACCTACCATTGTTGTTAAGCTGAAAGGGTAAAATAACCTGCAGCTGGTTCTCTCAGCTGCACGACTGCTGCTTGTCCACAGGGTGGCATCATTTACTAATCTAAATATAAAAGTCTATCACAGTCAACTGGACCCAAGCTGCAGGCTGTGCAAAGGTGCCCCAGAGACGATCCAACACATAGTAGCAGGTAAGATATAAGCTGAGAGCAGAAGATTGCCCTTGTGATAGATGTGCCAATCCCAGCAGACAGCAACATCAGGAATTCAATTCAATTCAATTCAATTTTATTTATATAATGCCAAATCACAAAAAACAGTCTTCTCAAAGTGCTTTATATTGTAAGGTAAAGACCCTACAATAATTTCACTGAAAAGCTAACAATGACCCCCTATGCGCAAGCATTTGGCGACAATGGGAAGGAAAAACTCCCTTTTAACAGAATCTACTTTGCTCATTTCCTAATACACTACTAGAGTAGCTCTGCATGATTAACAGTTCAAAATAACCCCTAATGATTTTTTTGGGCCTTATTATAAGCCAGCAGTTCACCTACAGTCTGAAATGAGCCTTTTGGGTTCTCTTCCTTTAAGCCAGGGGTTCTCAAACTGTGGTGGGTGGAACCATTGGGGACAATATGGGGGTGAAGCTCAGCTGAATGAATATGATTTCAATTTTCAGGAAAATAGACACAAGAGTTTGTTGATGTTATTCCACCTGGCCTCATGCAACCAGTGAACTATCTAACATTGACATTATCTTTGTCCCTTTACTTTTAAGTAAAGTTGTCCATTTCTGACACTTGTGCAGAAAATGTCATTGTAAAAATAAAATAGGTGATGTGTTATGGTTGACAGACAAACTCCAGAGGCAGAGATGAGCTCATTTCCACATAAAGAGTGGAAAGTGCTCACACAGCTCTCAGCAATGACTTTAATCTGGATTTAAATGCTTCAAATGCTGAAACAACACCGTTAATGAGCTCCCCAGAGCTGCTACAACTCTCTTATTGTCTCTCTTTCACACACACATTCACATTTGTGTGGCTGTCTCTGAGGTCATGTCTTTCCCTACGCCTCCTACCATAACCACATCAACACAAGTAAATATCTACTAAACTTTGTTCACATAAACGAATGGGGAAAAAAAGTTTGTAACCCCTGACCTCCATCCCTGTGACTAACTCTTTAATTATTTCAGACAGCACTTTTACTCTGATAAACAAATAAATGCTGTTTTTAAAGCTTGTTTCCTTCATGTTTGGTTTCCATTTCTATTCTTTACAGACTCTGCAAAGATCATTCAGTTACTTTAAAATGGGTTGTAAAAGTTTTCATTGTTTGCTATAGAAGTACATTTTATAGTTACTCTCTGCAGATTTAATAAACTTTTACCACCAGGGGCAGGTTTTTACTGACAGGTGTGTTGAAATGTCTTAGACTGTCAAAATTTCCTCAATGGTAAATAGGTTCCTAGCGACTTACCCGATTAAATATACTTTATGCTGGATCAGAGCACCATCTTGTGGCACAAAGCAGTATTAAACAAAAGTACAGTCTGGACCCGGTCAGTTTCAGTATCTACTCAACACAATACACAGGTATTTGGACATAAGACCATATAAAATCATAGTCTGTTGATAGCTTCAGGTCATTTTTGAAGCTTTTAAATTACACATTATCTCACTGTCTATACATTTAAGGCATTGTGCTGTTTGCTTCCTCCTCAACTCTCTGATTTTTAGACATTAAATTTTAAATTTTTATTTTTACTCATAAAAATACATGATAAAACGTTCTGGTGTGCGGTGTGAGTTTTTCTCAGACTCTCTAGTGAGGCATGCCAGTAAAAGTTTGACAAACACAAGAGTCTGACACCTTTGGTCATGTTTAATATGAACACCCACCACTGGAACAGAATATACACTCACTGATCACTTTATTAGGTACACCTCGCTAGTACCAGGTTGGATATCCTTCAGAGCTGCTTTAATTCTTCATGACACAGATTCAACAAGCTGCTGGAACATTCCTCAGAGGTTTTGGTCCATATTGACATGATAGCAGCACAGTTGCTGCAGATTTGTCAACTGCACATCCATGATGCAAATCTCGTGTTCTACCACATCCCTATTGGACTGAGATCTGGTGACTGTGGAGGCCATTTGGTTGCAGTGAGCTCATTGTCATGCTCAAGAAAGCAGTTTGAGATTTTTTGAGCTCTGGGACATAGCCCATTATCCTTGTTGACAATCCTGCTGGAAGCGGCCGTGAGAAGATGGGTACACTGGTCATAAAAGGATGGGCATGGTTACTCAGGCAGGCTGTGTCATTTAAATAATTCTCAGCTGGTACTGAGGAGCTCAAAGTGTGCCAAGAAAATATCGGAGTAGGAAACATTTTTCCAGTCTTCTACTGTCCAGCTTTGGTGAGTTTGTGTGAACAGTTGCCCCAGTTTCCTGATCTTATCTGATTGGAGTGGCACCTGGTGTGGCCTTCTGCTGCTGTAGCCCAACTGCTTCAAGGTTCAATTTTTTGTGTGTTCAGAGATGCTCTTTTGCAGACCTTGGTTGCAGCACGTGCTTATTTGATTTACTGTTGCCTTCCATCACTTGAAGCAAGCATACTCATTGTCCTCTGACCTTTAACATCAACAAGGCATTTTCACCCAGGGAGCTGCTGCTCACTGCAGAGTTTCTCTGTTTCAGACCAGCCTCTGTAAACAGAAATGATCATGTGGAAAATCCCAGCAGATCAGCAGTTTTGGAAATATTCAACCAACAATCCAAAAACCAACAACCACGCCACGTCCAAAGTGACTTAAATCACCTTTCTTGATCAATGAGTTGCTGTCAGTTGACAGATGTACCTAACTGAGGGGAAATTTTAGGTTGAGCTGCTTCATTAATGCACGAATGAAAACAAAATGTTAGAATAATCAAGTCAGAATGTAATAATAATGCCTGAAAGTGAAATTTATTTCCTTGCTGTTATTTTTTACAGTAAACGGACATTTCTGGAATCAGGATTATAAATCTGGTGGTTTAGCATGACTGCGATGCTCTCCAGCAGGATGGTTGTCGTTAGACTACATTTCCCATGACGCACCGGTTGGGAACGTCGCACTATTAGCGCTGAGAGAGAGAAAGAGAGAGCGAGAAACTGGTCCAGCATCTCCGGAGCGGCGGAGCGGAGCGGATGAAGAGACACGCAGTCCTCATCAGCAAAATGAGGAGGAATTAACGCACCGACTGTCACCCGTGTGCTTCCCCACCGCGGTGCACGCAGTGGATGTTTAAACCTCCTCGTCTGCCGGAGACCAGCGCGGAGATCTGACTTTATTCCATCAATGAGATATGCGGAGTGGCTCTACCGCTCGGTGCTAACGCAGAAAAACACAAGATGAAGAAGCAGTTCAACCGAATGAGACAGCTCGCCAACCAAACAGTGGGCAGGTAAGAGATGGACCCGTGAAACGGGACGGCACGGAGCTGTATGCGTCGCGCTTTAATTGGCTCTGGGTCAAGCAGCCAAAGCAGGAATTCGTCGCCTGTGTGTGTGTGTGTATACAGTATTCTGTCATTCATGGGCTTTTGCTGCTCAGCTGGTTTGATTTGCACAAAGCTTTAACTGTCAGTGGAGGTCACAGTTACAGCTTGAACGCGGTGTGATTGATTGAGCTCAGCAGGGAGGAGCGTGCCCGCACGCAGACGCGCAGGGAGCTGACATGGTACCCAAGAAGCTGGGCTGCTGCCCACTGACCAATGAAATAAAAGCAGAGGGCGGCCTCAAGGCACCCTGCAGCTGGAGAAGAGATCCAGTCTTTATGAAGATGCTGAAGACATCACTGAATCAAATAAGTGTGGCACGATGGCTGATCGATGACATGTTAATTGGTGAATGAAATATGATTGTTTTGAATGCTTGATGAGGCATTCAAAGACCTAAAGTAAAACCCACTGAAACTGTGTCCAAGTCCCCGCTTAGGGTGTAGTAGCCTACTTTCTGAAAGTGCAGGAAGTTTTGGGGTGGGGTTTGCAGTAATGTTAATTGGTTGAGCAATTTTCCCCAACATTTTAAAAGTGACGTTTTTAAACTGCAGCTGTTTTTGTTCACTGTGCTTAAAATTTTCATGAAGCCAGAGGTTTGAGTATATGTGGGCAGAGTGGAAGAATTTGAGGTGGGAATTCCTCTCAAAATCTTCCAGAGTTGCTCTACCTACCCACATGGCCCGTTGCTGCGGTGGTGCAAGCCCTAAATAAATCAACAGTTGATTTTCCTTTTCTTACTTTTTAGGCATATTTGAACAGAACAGCCTGTTGTACCGTTTGCTTACGTTTTAGTTTCTGGTAGTTTAACTTTGGAGATTGGACTGGTCTTTATTGGTTAGTCAAGGCAAGAATTCACCTTAAAATTTCTTCAGCCTTGCATTATGCTGTTTTGTCTTGCTTGTCCTGAATTAATCTGAATTACAGTTCATCATCTAACTGTTTGCAAGGGTAATGACAGATTTGACATTTTGAGAAGTTCCCGGATAATTCTTCCTAGACAGTTTGTTCAGTTTTCCATAAAGACTGGAAGCACAACCTGCAGGACTGTAGTCACTGTGTAGCAGAACTTAATTTTGATAGGTTATTTAAATGCTTTGCATAATTTGATCAAATAAAACATATACATGTTCAATAAAATAGGACCAAAGACTGAGTCCTGGGGAACTCCAATTCCAATACAAGTGGGTAGCTAATACATGATTGTAGAAATGATTATGTATGTAACATGTGTATATTAGTGATATATATATATTTTTTTTATCATCAACTGCACTCAATTTCTGTGGCTGATTGCTTTTAAATGACATATTTCACTTTGGAACATGAGTAATCATGGAGTAATTGGGAAAATGACTTTATGTTTCATCTGTAATTAATTGTAACAACAACATTTGAGTCTTTCTGATCTCCAGTGTTTACTGCAGTTCTATTTTCACCCTTGTTGAGGTGGGGCAGGGTGGCCTTTTGTACAAAAGCTTATAAAATGTAACTCCACCCTTTTCACCTATATATCCGATCCACGGTGAAATCCCAGGGCAAGTTCCTATTGTCAAAAGGACTTTTGAGCGTTTGGTGTCAAGATTCAGCTCTAAAAAAATCCTTCAAGTTAGAGTTCAGCTTAGCGTTCAGTGCCTCACCATTCAAACACAGTGGATGAATGCAGAAGTGATTAATCCTCAGTAAATCCTGACTGCACGAATTTGCATCAGATAGTATGCTAATGTGAAAATACTTAAGATTAATATGCTTAGGTTTATGTGATTTATTTGTTATCAGTGAATCTGGTTTCTCCTGCCTTGCCTGATGCTGCAGATAAATCTGGAGTTCATTAATCTCTCAGTCAAGACCTGAGTCTTGCTGAAAGTATATAGCCCAATTTAGCTCTCACTGTTTGAAAACATATGCTTCCTCTGTCAAGTGTAAAGGGCTATTTGATCCATGTATCCCTGTTCGGTGGATGTGAATCTTCATTTCCTTTGAGGAGGACACTGATGTACTGGTGTCAGGCTTAAGGCCAAAACTGATCAGGAAAGAATCACATTTAAATTCCAGTTAAAAAAGGTGTAGCTGTAGCTTTTCTCTAAATAGGTGTCATGAAGACTTTGTCTCTCCTTCTGTTTTCCAACCACACCCATAGCTTATAACTGAAAGCAAATACCATATGTCAACACTGCACCCTTCACTTGGATTGTGTTGTGACGTGTTGTTTAACCATTTAAGCTTAAAACAGAAACATTGCCATGTTTGCAAATGGCACCTGTCTAATAAGGACACAGGATGATTTGTAGCCTATTATTAACTGAATTACTGCAGCTCCTATAGGTTTATTATAAAGCATTATGCTGCACACTGCTGAGGTGATGTAAATACTGGGAAACCTGTTGGTTTTGCTTGGGTGACAGCACCAACTGACAGCGCTGGCGCACAGACAAGGTTTTATGGCAAGCAAAGCCTTTACTGTCGATTAATACTAACTGTCCTAAATCCTAAATTTCTTCTCCAGCAGGACAGTGTGCCCAAACATACAGTCTAATAAAAACCTACCGTGAGCATCAAGAAAAGTCCTGCAACAGATGAGCTGATCCTCACAGAGACCAGATCTTAGGACAGTCAGTCTGGGGTTACATGAAGAGACTGACACTGAGACAGCCTAAAACCAAGCTCCAAACCAACCAAAAGCCAAAGCCAAAGTACAGAAGTCCAAACCAGGATTTCCAAGACTAAGCCCAAAACAAGTCCAAAAATGGGTGTGAAAGTTGTCCAAATCCAGAATCCTGATCTTAGCATCATGGAGTGAGCCTGGGTTTCCATAAAGAGATGGATAACACCATGTCAGAACCAATGTAAAGGGATCCAAAACCAGCACAGTTAAGCTCAAACTAAGTCTAGCCAGGTCTGAAACCAGTCCAACATTGGCCTAAACAAGTCTAGAGTCCAAATTTAAGTCCAAAACCATCTGTGAAATGGCCCTAAACCCGACACTTGATCATAAAGGATTACAGGAAGATAAAGAAAGCACTGGGATAACCTAAATCCCTGGGAACCTGCAGTTAGTTATCCCAGGTGCTCAGACCAAGCACTGAGTAACTTGGAAAAACTGTGCTGAACTGCAGCAGTTTTAAAGCTAATTGTTATCAGCATCCTCAGTTTACTTTTAGAGGCTCAAACTTTTGCACAGTCTTCCTCTGCAGGCAGAGGTGCTGATGCAAATCCATGAAAAAGGTATTACTGCAGCTAATGCCCACAGAGTGAGTTTGGGAGAGGTATCAGAAATCCCTGGAGGACATTTTCCCATTACAAAAAAAACTGGAATTATGCCTTACTTGGGTTGAAGGTACAAAAGCTTTAATGCACTTCAACAGATAAAAGCAAACAATTACTGGTCAGCATACAGACACAAAGATGCATGTGTGTGATGGGTCAGGTGTTCGTTTATTCCCCTTATCTGCCTGAGAGCTGGCTCCAGAACCCAGTGAGGTGGAACATCCAGGTAATGAGTTCTAACCTGTGTCATGAGAAGCAGAACAGCAGGGCCAATTAGTCATATTTAGAGGGTGGTGCGCAGCACGATGCCGATGGCTGGCCACACAGGTAATTTCTGAGATGTTCTCCATGACCTTGGCAGCCTCGAAGGCTTTAGACATCAGCTGCTGATGACCTCACCATAAACTGCATGATAATTTGTCGGGTTGATAATTATCATTGCCCAATCAATGCCTCTGAAACCCCCCTAAATGTACATTAATATTGACATATCATATTTTAGATCCTTCAACTGTGAAATTGCTGATTTGAGGCCAGCCTTTCTTGAGAGAATGACCACATGCTGCTTAAGAGTGTAAATTATTCTTGTTAGCATTTGTAACCGGGTATGAGCTTCCAGAAGTACCTAAGAGAAAGTACCAAGACAAACTGGAAGCAGACGTATTGACCAACAGTGCTCTGCAGATCCTTTATTATTCAGTTTAACCCCATTTGAAACAATTCAGTATTAAACAATCAATATATCAGAGCAGTTAAAGTGATTTACGAAATTCTGGGGAGCACCTGGGGTGTGGAGGTGATATAGCTACAAAGCCTTGTTTTCTCTTTGCATTGCTGGTAATGCTGTCCTCCATTTACCTCCAAAATCAGATGTCAAAGCTGGGAGTCACTTCCAAGTTGAGTGTGTTCTAGTAGTAAAGTCAGAAAAGCAAGGAAAACCAGGATTTGTTTTGCTCCTTAGCAAGGCGGAGCCATACATGCATCAGCGCAGTGTTTGTTTCATGGAGAGGGCCTGTCAATGCTCTGCATAAGGCTTATCACAAATACACAACAGTGGCAGCACAGATTTCAAGTTTTTCAGTTTTATTACTGTTTGGATTTTTAAGTTGGGGCTGGTGGGGCGGACTTTTCAAGTTGAAAGTCTGACTTGAGGGGACGTTCCAGTTGAAAATTCCAACTAGGAACTCAGAAATTCCAACTTTAACGCACCATAAGAACTCTGCAGTGCTGTAAAAACCAGAGGTAATTCTTTGTTTGTTTTCATCTGTTTATGAGAGGGATTAATCAAAAACTTATGGACAGATTTGCTTGAAATGTTTTATCAGATTTTAGGTTTGGCTCGACTTAGAAGTGATTAACTTTGATGTGAAAAGATTAGCACTGCTGCATACCCAAAAATTGGACATTTTTGACAAATATCCAAGTGAAATTAGAATAAATTGGGAGACATTTTCTTGACATGCTCTGAGGAAGAAGTCACAGGCTGATCTGCATCCAGATGTCTTTCTGGATCCATGAAAATACTTCATGGTGAAGAGGGACTTATCAGCCTTTGTGGAGAGATGTAACTTTGGACTGTAATCCTGTTTCAGCTTCTTAATTTTCTCGTCTTTGTGACTGTGATTAGCATAGATTTCATATTTTCTTGCGATGAGTCAGCACTGAGTTGTTCATTTTTTCATTGTTCATTTTACAGCTAATGTAAAGAGCTGTTGCTCAATCTTGAACTAATACTTTTAGAAGTGTGGTTGCTGAGTATGTCTGAACAATCACAGTGCACTCTGAGTGGCATTTATGGCCCATTGACCTACATATTGTGACCTGCTCAATAAAAGGAGCTGAATACAGAGTTGTGAGAGCTATAACAGGCCCCACAGTTCATGCAGTGTGTACACAGCAAAAGACAGATGAACTTACCTTCACCTAGAAAACATTTTCCTGATTGTGCTTTTGGACGATGCCTAAAGGAGTTTCCAGTCTCATCACCAGTGGTGGTGATGGTGATGAGCGGGGTTGGATGTCACTGTGATACTGAGGGTAGTGTTAGTTACATGGTAGGCTTGCATTCCCTGCTTTAATCTTCTTTTAACTGTAATGGGGACCATCCTTTATAAAACAAACATCATTTTGTACTCTGTAGGACTTGAAACTAATGACTGAGACCTCATCTGGAACATTTTCCCACATCTCAATAATTGTTAGGCCCAAGTCTGGCCCATATTTGCAGTTCCTTTGGGCCACATTTGACCCTAACATTTGACCTTAACATAATGCCTGAGAAAGCCATACATAAATCAGATTAGGCCCAAATGTGTCTGCTCTGGGTTTACCTAGATAACAGGGAGTGGGCAGCTGTTGTGCCATAGGCTTCAATAGGAGTCACCCCCTGCTGGCCATCAGAAGAAATGCAGATTTTATTGTCTTCACTATTTCCATCTTTTATGGACAGTCTCTAATCCAAAGCTCAGTTTTTCCTCTTTCCCGCCTCATGTGAGCAAATGTGAAAGTGCCCTGCTGTCACTCTATCTTAATATTTTACAGGAAAACTGATCACAGTCTGGATATGAATGCATATTTTTCTCTGTAAAGCATTTGCATTTAATTTTTCTTCCTTTACTATTCGGTTAAGAGCAGCAGAAGCAACCAAGAGAGAAAGATTAAGCTCATACCATGTATTTTTTATCAGTATTAATTCACTTCTAACATGTTTATTCACCAATTTTGTGTCTGCAGCCTTACTTTGTAATATACTGAGCCTCTCAAAAGCTTGCCTAATGTGTATAACATATCAGCGTTTCAGATTATTATTTATTATTCATATACCATTCCAATTTATTTAAATACATCTGAGGAAATCAGTGTATTATTTATTATTCCAAAGCTTGTTTTATTCAACTTTCATTTTCTTTTGGAAGGAGTGCAATTTAAACTTTAGGCACATGTAGTGTATCTGTTTCTTTTCTGCCTTTCTTTGCCATTAGAGTGGCGTTTGCAGCTTGCAGAAAACAGGCACACGGGCATTCTCGGCCTAATGAAGCATCTCCCTCCAGGATGACATTGCTGCATTGCTCCAGTTAAGGATATAGGTCAAGAGAGGTTCAGACACAGTTAAAATCATCTCTAAAACAGTCAGTCTGTAGCTTTAATCCTGCGTAAAGCTGCGTAAACTGTGTGCCTGAATGAAAATGTGTGACTCTGCGAGGTTATAGCAGGAAGGCGACAGGCTTAATCCTCTTTTGGCTCCGTCACTTCTTCTGCAGAGTATTTTTAACTCATCTACTCATTCACATTTTTGTGTGAGTGATAAACAAATGAGAGCGGTTATTTGCCTCGTGGGTTTGTGGACAGAAAAAATCTCTATAAAAACATTTGTCCCTCCAGTAATCAGAAAAAAAGACTTATATTTAGTCGAGGTGCTGCAGAGGAGGCTGAAGAATGTCATGGGGCGATAAGACTAAAAACCGCAGAAAATCTATTAACAACGTGTGGAAAAATGGATTCCTAATCGCCATCGACAGGCAGGGATATTGTTTCTTTTGGTCACTGCATCATGTTCAGGCTGCAGGTGACAAAACCCCAGAAACTGCTTTTTTGTATTTGTTCCGTTTTATTTATTTTACTCCCCAAACCATCACCTACTGTCAGCCCCCAGCTGTAGTGATTGAAGAGGACACAGTAAATTCTATCTTTCTTTCATAGCAGAAAAACCCAGACGTACCCTTAATGGCTTCATTATTTTGGTTATTTGTTTCATGCATTGTTATTTTCCCTGACATTCTGAGCGGCAGGACAAAACAGTGACTTTGTGATTGATAGGTGAACCTGTGTGACCCGTACCTCTTGTTGTTCTCTATGGAGCACATGCACACTGGTGATTTCTGTGCTTTGTTGTTCTCCCTTTGATGAAACCTGAGAAAGTACCCAGCCATGCTTGTTAGGATTTATTGGACAGCGGGAGGGAGGACGGCAAGACGCGCTGCCCTGTGGTGATGCTGACAGGCTCATGGACCTCCGCGCCCGCCTGTGCCACGGTTTGATCTGTCAGAGCGAGAAGCTGAACAGTCTGACACTGAGATTCATCAAAGAAGTGAACCACTTTTTTCTCCCTTCATCTGTGTGCTGTCCTTTGATGTCCACCATCACCACTGTGAAACTGTATTTTTTTTATTATTAACAGTACCTATGTGAAGTAAAAAATATGCTGCTCACAATGATAAACAAGGCAATAATCATAATATTTATAAGGTTGTGAGGGACCCAGCAGACACGCAGGTACAGGTGTAGTGTTACAAAAACACAGTTCAGCAAAGGCTTTTTCTAAGAAACAAATGAACCTGTTGATCAAAAATACTTAAAAACCTTGATATTATCTCCCCATGGAAATATAAGTCAAAATTTTGGGTTATCTCAAAATTTTGATCTGTTGATTGTTTAAAAAAGTTTTTCAGTGGCGGAAAAAAGCTTCCATACTTAACAAACTGACCAAACCTACAGTTAATGAGAGCAATTCATATACTCCATTATAAACGGAAAGTAGGAAAACTATAGAGACAATAATATAGCTCAATAGGCACACACCCTGTTCTCTCTTCATTACTATCACAGCAGATGGCTGGAGCCACTTGTTAGGCCAGTGCATTTCATGCTGCTCCACCCTCAGCCTCCTCTATGATGAGTTCATGACGGAGTGGAGCGGCAGACAGGTGACTGAAGAGAAAACGTAATAGATGGTGCTTACGTATAAATCACTGACAAAATGGCACAAACTTAGAGATGGGCGAAGCGAGGCTCAATATACACTGAAGCGTTTGAGCCCAAATTGTATCAAGGTTTTGAAACAATCTGACATTTGTCTCTACAGCGACACCTACTGGCAATCTGTGCTATTGTCACATACTCACAGTTTAATGTCACACAGGTGGGGTGCACCTGGACAGGTCTGTCACAGGGCTAACACAGAGAGACAGAAAACCATCCACACCTTTGGGTTTAGAGTCCCCAGTTAACCCCACTAACTACATGTCTTTGGGAGGGTGCCGGACAGAACCGGTGGAGACACGGGAGAACATGCAGTTCACATGCCACACAGAAAGTCCCCAGCTAGATGGTGGATTCGAACCTGGGTTCTTCTTGCTTCACAGCACAGCATGTGCCATCATCGCATCCTGATAATTCTGTTAAACAACGACACAGATGAGTATCGGACAGTTCTAAAGAAAACTACATATTATCCCAGACTACTGTACATAAAATATATTGAAAAAAGGCTGCTATGGTTACTGTGATTAACCACATAATTCTGTGGATTTGAACGCTGCCTGCAGGTCCCAAAAATCTCTGTGAAAGGTGTTCTGTATATGAGCTGTGAATGAATGCAGCTGATTATAGCTTATAGAAAATGAAGCTAAGAGAAAATCTTGCAACAATGTCTACATTTGTCATATTCATTAGTTTTTCAGCAGTTTTTGGGCTCAGTCGGCTTCTTTTTTCGGACCTTGTTGCACTTGTTGCAGGTATGAACAGGTAATTTTCTACCAAAATGGATTCTGTGTACTTGGACCAAATGCATCAGAGACAGACCCCAAGAACACCTCTGTTTTGTCTGTATCTGAATGCTGCTGTCCTTCTGTTCCCCCTGAAGCTCGTCATTCATTTTTAGTCTTTGTTTGCCTTGTTTTTGTATTTGTTGTTTGTTTACTTCCTATTTTACTTCCTACTGTGTTAACGTCTGTCCTGTGCTCATCTGTTCTTAACTGCTTTCACCTTTGTCTCATTGTGCCTCAGTTTGCCTGTTTTTCTGCATTTCTGGTTTGGACTTTTAGTTTTGTGCCCAATTTTAGGCTCTGTTCATCTTTTTGCCATCAGCCAATGAAAAGCTTGCTTCTTGTTTTTTACTGCTGTCACCCCACATTTGGGTTCCCACTAAACAACATTGTGTCACATCCATTTTGCAATCATTAGCAAACCTGTGAGCAGTCTAGTAAAGCCCCAGTAATTGATTGAGTGTCCATTTGGACTTCCACGTGTCTATGAGAGGGTGCAGAAAATCCTCATGGCTCCTCAATCCAGCTGTGCACACCCCTGTACTTTATTGGCCACTTTCCACAATATATTTTGCAGCTGAACTTCTGTGTTTTGTTGTGTGGTGCAAATAGCAAGTTCCTATCTTGCATATGCTAGGTTGGTACAAATGTCTCCATAGAGCTGAGCATAAATTACGCTGATGTTTTTCCCCTACCTCAACTGCCACACCATCCAGCTGAATGTTAATGAGCCCATTTGTCAAACAGGGAGCTGCATAATTCCAGTATCATCCTCTGGATTTGATAATGGATTGCCCTTTATTTTGAACATAATTAGGTATTCAGGGTGCTTTGCACAGTGAGTACAGTGGAAATATGCTGACCTGAAAGCAAAATGAAATAATTAAGGTTAGTGCTAATGGTAGCTACAAGCTGAAAGGGTGAAGAGGAGCTGACATGGATGGCATTATGTTTACAGTGTGAAGTGCTGCATCTCTCCAGGCTCCTCTGAGGTGTTGGTGCTCTGAGGTGTTGATGCTTCTTATGAGCATCATTAGAGGCATTTTTTTTTGCCTACCAGTGCACACTCATGTGGCCTTATTTGTGTGTGGGCTTGTACCTGTCCAAGTCTTACTCATTAATCAGATGAAAGGCCATTAATGAGGAATTCCTGCAAACAGTTGGAAGCTGGCCCGTTCTCCTAGCTTCACAGTAATTATGAGTTTATGAGACAGACTAGTAGCCTGTCACTGCTGAGGGAACGGAACACAGTTAAATAACTTGGAAAATGCATGGATTTTGTTTTGCTTTGGGAGTGAGATGAGACTTTTTTTTTGACCATCACACTCAGTTAAGTCATCTGCTTGTGTCTTCTTCTTCTGCAGTGATTTAATGAACCATCTGGAGAATTAACCCCCCAGCTCTTTAATCTACATTTATTTTTTTGCCATTTTTCTCTAAATTCAGTGAAAAATGGATCTACATCTGGATGAAAGCCAAATTGAGGACTATCTGTTATACAACATTTTTAAGGAGCATCTTAAGGTTGCAGTTAACAAAGACAGGACTCAGGGTCTCAGGGAGCATGTGTATACCATAAACTGATTTGAAGCCTAAAATTTGGAATTTGAGCCATATGATTTTGGTGATACTAGACTCAATCATTTTGGGACAGGAGGGTAGAGCTGGGTAGCCATCAACTAAGACTATTGTTGGCTCTGTAGGTTAGTGAGGTTGTAATTCACTGTGATAGTACTAAATTTAGGCTGGAGCCATTGGGTGCCACTGCCACCACTAAATCATACATACACGTCTTTGCACTACACATTTTGGTTTATGTTAACTGTATAACAGAGTGTGAATTTGTTATTCATTCACTCATTCATTAAACCAGGCTAACACGATGACTCTGCCTCTGTCCTTGACAGAAGTATTGAGACTGATACAGAGACTGTATATAAAAGATGGAAGAAGTCACAGCAACATCACCTATTAGCTAGTGAAGTCTTGCTGAGCAATTTCACTGTCACCAGACCTTAAAAGCTGGGGGGGGGATCTGACTATGGAAACAAGGACTGCATGCTCATTGGCTAATGAGTGTTCCTTGGTTTAGCCTCCTTTTGTGTTTCAATAATAACCATAACTTATAAAAGGAACCTAATGTATATTTAAAATGACCTGAAACTACAGACTGAGCCCTTAAAGTTAACAGGAAAGCGATTATTGGTGTAGCAGAGCGAGGGAGCTGAGGGCTTTTTCCTGTTGACTTCTCTACAACTGGAAGTAGTTTTTCCAACCGGAGGAGTTGCCACCTGCTGGCCATTGAAAAGAATGCAGGTTTAACTTACGTCTGCATTCAGCAGTCAAATTGATTAACTTTATGTTGCTATTGAAAGTTGCACTACAACTGAGCTTCTATTAATAAAGAGATGTTAATGTCAGTAATTTGGGTACAGAAACATTTCCAGCTCTCCTGATTTTCCTTACCGGTCTTCACTGACTGCCTCTCATGCTCATTTCCATGCCTGTCCTGTCTCTTTCTGTCTTCACCATCCTGTTAGTTTGACATCCTCTGCAGCCCCTCAGTCCTCCAGCATAAACTTTACTTTGTGAAAGCACAGCACCTTTTGAAACGTTGCTTTGACAGTTCTGCCCTGAAGGCAATTAGCATAGAGCGAGAGGAGATGATATGGTGGGACTGTTGACAAAAATAGCCTCGTCTGACACGACAGCTGATTAGATATTCTCCTGCAGCTCAGAGAACTGGATCATGTATCCGTTTTAATTACTGCGATTCTGAAAATAAGTGCTGATTTTAGGTTAAAATATGAATTAAAAAAAAGCATCACAGACACGTTCCCGGTCCTGTCCGTCAATGCTCCTCCGAGATGGCAGGTACTTGGGTGAATTTGACGGAGTTACTTGGGGAAATGTCGTTGCCGGTGGAGCGTTATTGAAATCACTGGAGTGTGTTGATGGAGATTCTGCTCTGGGTTGTTGCTTAACCACCAAGGAGCTGCCAAACAGATGCCCAGCCTCCTCAGCTCTGCTTCTCCTGCTGCTGATCACAAGCTGGCATTTAGAAAATAGTTTTTCTTATTTACAGAGTTTGGAAATCAATCAGCATGCTGCTGAGATGGCAGCTTATTTATTCAAACAGCTTCACAGGGAGGGGGTTTTACATCTTTTTTACCTTCGGGGAGGTTTGACTGAGAACAGTTGCTGTTTTCATTTGAATATTTATCAGATAACTGGGAGGTTATAGATATGATGAGACTTCATATTAACCCGATGACACTGCTGCTGCGGTGTTTTCTCCATCCATAGCAGGCTTGTTCTCACTCCCAGGACGTCAGATACTGCTGTGATGCGCAAGCTGAGCAATAGTGAATGAGCATGAGGACAAAAAGGTGAGACAGTGATGTAGACGACAGAGGCTTGGCTCTTTGCTTTGCTCTGTTTTCACTTTGTTAAGTTTAGGTGTTAAAATTACACTTAATGATATCTAGAAGGTCGTCACAGGCGCCTCTGTGCTGAGACTGGTCTCTGTGTTTGGGCAGTAATGAGATGGATCTCTTAATGCCAACTCATAATATATTTTTCTCCTCTTGTATCAGCGCTGAGGTGGGGGTTTGGTCTGAGTGGTGACACCTATTGTTCAGGAGAATACTGCAGCTGGTACTCGCATCGTCAGCACTGTGGTGATGTCACCATCGGCACGCAAAGCGACCAGTGCACTGGGTATGCTGGGGCCCTTAGAATCTTTCCTAGTTTGAAGGAAAGATGCACAGTAAAGTTAAGTAAAGTTTCTGCACAGAAAAGTCTATGTGGTCGCAACCAACTTGCAGGCAAGAAAACCTATCTAACACTGGTGCAGTGTGGATCCTGCAGCATTTTAAAAAAAATACCATTATCTCTCTGTGTCCAATAATTGCCATGGTTGGTGGGTTAAGTAATGCCACCAAGGGACTTGTGTATTATGGTGAGACTCCAGTTACAGTACTTGACACCTCTGGATGATGACATGCAGTCAGCGGTTTACCTTGATGACAGTTGTGAGAAGCATATGAACTGCTCTTAACTCTTTGGCTGCTTTAGCCGACAGACAAGAGTAGTTTAAAAAACACGTGAGATTTAACTAGACTAATGTAATCTGCACATGAGGGATGATTCAGTATTTACGGCACCAGCAGCACCACGGCTTTAACCTCTCAAATCAGATGATTGTTTGAAATCTGTGCTTCAGAAAACACCCAAATTCAGTCAGCTCCACAACCCCCAGAACAACTGAACAAGGTTTGGCTCTGTGAATCGAGGACATGAAAAGAATTTAGAAATGTGTTCACTTCACCAAGAGAGTTGATTCAGCAACTCTTATGGGATTGAACCTGTTGTAGCAATGTCCAGCAGCACTTATAAAACAACTGATGAAAAAGAAATTAAGCAAGAACATTTTATTAAGAACACAATGAAAATTATTAGGATATTTAGTAAAAAAAAAAATTATCCCTCAGTTTTATTATTATGTCCAGTGGACATGAAAAAAGCAAAGGTTTTAATAATAGAGTGGATGGAATATTTTAAGGGTTGCACTGTTGATTGAACAAAACCCAACAGTTTAAGTTGTCTTCTCAGATTCTGGGACTATCTGTATGCACACACCTGAACCCATGGAGAGATTTGTGTTCAATATCTTACTGAAAAACTGTGGGTGTTAATCTGCTGCTCCACTCTTCTGGTTTCAGTCTTTCCACCAGATGCTGCAGGGATTTTCTCCCTTATCAGCCACAGGGGCATTAGTGAGGTCTAACCCTGATGTGGGCTGATAAGGCTCACAGTTGGTGTTCCAGACGGTCCAGAGGGGTTTGATGGGGTTGCTGTCAGGGCTGTGTGCAGGCTGTCCTTCTCGTCATGGTGAAACAAACAAAAAAACTATCAGAAACAACAGAATCGGTTTTCCACATCCTTTTTGGTGCTTCACTGTCAACATGTAGAGGATAGAGTGGCAACAGAGAAAGCAATTCCCGACAACTCCTGGGTGCATGTGTCCTCATGGCATTATGTGACACACCCATGTTACCGTGGCAGCCGGGGTCCCTCGGTTCTGTTGACGCTGATATTATCCACCCAGCTCCAACTGTACACCGCCTATCCTGTGTGACGAGGAGCACCCGGCACAGCTGAGCCATCCTGGAAACATTAGCTCAGTTGAGACCAGTTCCCACCTCTCTGAAAAAACAGCCTGCAGCCTCTGCAGACTGTTGAACACCGTCAGCTGAAACCAGAGACATGCATCAACACCAAGAGGAGCCTGAACAGAACAGGAAATGATGTCACTGTGGAGCGGGTACTCCCAGAGCTCCTCGAATATTTTCACAGTCATAATTGACCCTAATTGTCAGACGAAATCCACTTAAGTGGCTGCAGGAGGTGAAGGCAAGCCGATGTCTCTTTCACAGCTCTGCAGCTGAGCGTAGCCGAGCTGCCAAGCAAGGTCCCAGAGAAAATACATCACGTCAACATCCTGTCACCCTCTGATGCAAACAGGAGAGCTCATGTTGATGAGGGAGCGTCGGAGGGGGCCCACAAGTAAACATTTCTGAACTGTGATGGAGTGCAGCTTGAGGATACAATATTTATCTCTTTCTCTGTGACATGACCGCTGATGCAGTGATTCAGCCTGAGGTGAATGGGACAGGAAGTCAGTGTTCCTCGGTGCGTGATTGCTGCAATTTACATCAAAAACTGCACTCGGAGTCGATGACGGGGGACAGAAACACTTTTCCTGGAGCGTGAACAAAAACAGCTTTATAGCTTCAAGGCTTGCCTCAGCACTCTGCAGCCCACTGTAAATACAGACACCTACAGGTTCCCACTGAGCTGATAGATATTTACATGGAAGTGACTTGATGAAATTCACTTTCCTAGACTGTGGAAATGGTTACAAATGGGACACAGTCATGAATTAAAAGGTCCTAATTAAGAGATTAAAGCTCAACAGATCAGTCATATGGAAGGCTGTTATGGACCAGTGTTATCAGAGTTTTAAATTTAGTTTTAAATTTTAGTTTTAATTCAGTGCATTTCCAGAATACATGTGATTTTTTAAAATCTTTTTTGTTTTAGTTTTTGTATTTGTCAAGTGAAAGATTTAATAACTTCAGAGTAATACAAACACGCGACACATCGCCACACAGACATCACAGCCTCAATACACCTGCTAACTCCTCCTCGTGCTGATTTTACCATTTCACATGTTCACTGAGCACTTCATCAGGTAAATCTTACTATTGTCAGCTTGGACCCCCTTTCACCTTAATGCTTTGTGGCATTGATTCAATAAGCTGCTGGAAACATTCCTCAGAGTTTTGGTCCATATTAGCATGAGAGCCGTCACACAGCTGCGACTCTCCTGTTTCACCATATCTCAAAGGTCCTCTGTTAGATTGAGATCTGGTGACTGTGGAGGCCATTTGAGTGCAGTGAGCTCATTGTCACACTTAAGAAACCAGTTTGAGTTGATTTGAGCTTTGGGACATGGCCCATTATCCTGCTGGAAGCAGCTGTCAGAAGATGGGTACCCTGTGATCATTAAGAATGATTTACGCCACTCTTAAACAGTTTGCTCTCCATATTCCTGTAGCACAAGCATCACAGCACCTGTCGAGAACCCGGCAGGGGTCCAACCTTCTGCGATGATGACAGGTTACTCTTTTATAATGGCAGTCCGTGGAGTTGAAAGGGACTGGAAAAGTTTAAAGTAAGGCTGAAGGGTATCTAGCAGTCTATAAGCATCCATGACCTGAACAAACAGACAATCTTTCTCAATTTTGTCACGGGAAAAAAATGATGTTTAACCACAGAGGTTTCCTGAGAATAATCATATTTTTAAAGTTTTCATTAGTAACAGTGCAATCCAGTAAATGCTGCCTGTATACATTTGGCTTGAGTGCAAAAAGAGCTGCTAGTAGCTAATTTGGGATGGTTTATTCGGTACTAAAATGCAAACAGATCTGTCTGGATTTGTCTGGCTCCTCGGCTCTGTTTGAGCTCTCCTCTGTTGTCTGTGCTCACATCAAACAATGAACCTCAGAGCCGGCCACCTCAAAAGACCAGTTGGGCTGATGGAGTAGAGAAGCCATCCTCATTATTTACACATTATCTTCTGTAGCCGGCTCTCTCAGAAAGAGCCAGACTCATTCATTCATTTCCCACTCTAATGGGAGAGATTTCTGCACCTTTCTGCCGTCAGAGAGGTTTTCACTCCCTGCACTGAGAGGGTTTCGGCCTCATACGAGTGATTTCAGACACAACAGTCATTATTTTAATTCTGTGAATTTATTCTTTCAAAATAGAAGTCGAGTCGAGACCACATTATTTAAAAGAGCATTTTTGGTTTCCCAAACATGGTGGAAACAGCGACGTTATCTCCCGGGTCAAATGTCACCCTATGTTGACACTGTTTGCACGTAGAATAGAACGCCACTCAGTTTCTTCTGAAGCATGGTAAAAATAAAATGCTTGCTGCGTCATATTTGGTGACACATTTTTCTCGTGGGACCTTCCTGAATACATGGGGAGCCAGAGGCAGGGAGATATGGCATCGTTTCAGTCAGAGTTTACATGAAAATGAGGAGCTGGGGTGGAGGTGGGTTGCAAAGCAGTTTGCAGTTGTGCAGCAGATTAAAGCAAGCTAAAGTACCCTATATGGACAGACGAACTGGGCCACCTCCATATTTCACCCACAGGAGCTCCTTGGCCCTGGAAACCCAATGCCATGAAATGCCCGGCACACAGTTGTGTGCTGATGTTAATGTCAGGCGAGGTTTGTAACTCTGCAGTTATCGAGCTAGCAGAGCCCTGGTGACTTTTATGCACTGTGTGCCTCAACACGCGTTGACCCTGCTCTGTAACTTTATGTGGACTGACACATAAACACTTTCACTCTGCAGTAATAATACTGCTGATCATAGAATACCTGGGAGGGAAGAAATTTCACAGACTGACTTGTTGTAACGCCGGCATCATTACAGTCCCACGCTCAAATTCGGCAAGCTCTTTAGATCCTTTCTTTCACATGTTTGTAAAGGCATACTGCATGGCTAGGTGCTTGATTTTATACAGCTGTGGCAATGGGACTGAAAAAAACCTGAATTCAAAGATTAAGAGACGGTGTGGCTGAATACCTTTGTCCATATGCTGTATCTTAAATTGCTTGAGATCCGCTGAACTGCCGGGACTGTGGCTGCGCTTGAGGCCATGTGGCTTTCTACTGCGACCTATTCACCTCCCTGTGCATGTTCATGGAGGTGGTGAGAGCACCAGGCATCACTGATAAAAGATATGACATCATATATGATGTTAGGCACAGCACGAAAAGGAGGAACAGGAGTAGAGGTGGGTTGCCAGATGGCTTGCAGATCTACTTTTGGCCGCTGAGCCATCAGTGGATGCACGTCTGGCATTGAGATCTGTCAGAGCTGAGCTCTGCTTTGTGGCTTTCCTGAACAAATGTGAACAGACAACTGAGATCCCTACCGTAATCCCCGCAAAATGGACACAAATATCTCACTGTTTCAGATTTCAGTTGCATGTAGGTGTGTGTATTTACAGGGGTTGGACAATGAAACTGAAACACCTGTCATTTTAGTGTGGGAAGTTTCATTGCTAAATTGGACCAGCCTGGTGGCCAATCTTCATTAATTGCACATTGCACCAGTAAGAGCAGAGTGTGAAGGTTCAATTAGCAGGGTAAGAGCACAGTTTTGCTCAAAATATTGCAATGCACACAACATTATGGGTGACATACCAGAGTTCAAAAGAGGACAAATTGTTGGTGCACGTCTTGCTAGCGCATCTGTGACCAAGACAGCAAGTCTTTGTGATGTATCAAGAGCCACGGTATCCAGGGTAATGTCAGCATACCACCAAGAAGGATGAACCACATCCAACAGGATTAACTGTGGACGCAAGAGGAAGCTGTCTGAAAGGGATGTTCGGGTGCTAACCCGGATTGTATCCAAAAAACATAAAACCACGGCTGCCCAAATCACGGCAGAATTAAATGTGCACCTCAACTCTCCTGTTTCCACCAAAACTGTCCGTCAGGAGCTCCACAGGGTCAATATACACGGTCGGGCTGCTATAGCAAAACCTTTGGTCACTCGTGCCAATGCCAAACATCGGTTTCAATGGTGCAAGGAGCGCAAATCTTGGGCTGTGGACAATGTGAAACATGTATTGTTCTCTGATGAGTCCAACTTCACTGTTTTCCCCACATCCGGGAGAGTTACGGTGTGGAGAAGCCCCAAAGAAGCGTACCACCCAGACTGTTGCATGCCCAGAGTGAAGCATGGGGGAGGATCAGTGATGGTTTAGGCTGCCATATCATGGAATTCCCTTGGCACAATACTTGTGCTAGATGGACGCGTCACTGCCAAGGACTACCGAACCATTCTGGAGGACCATGTGCATCCAATGGTTCAAACATTGTATCCTGAAGGCGGTGCCGTGTATCAGGATGACAATGCACCAATACACACAGCAAGACTGGTGAAAGATTGGTTTGATGAACATGAAAGTGAAGTTCAACATCTCCCATGGCCTGCACAGTCACCAGATGTAAATATTATTGAGCCACTTTGGGGTGTTTTGGAGGAGCGAGTCAGGAAACGTTTTCCTCCACCAGCATCACGTCGTGACCTGGTCACTATCCTGCAAGAAGAATGGCTTAAAATCCCTCTGACCACTGTGCAGGACTTGTATTTGTCATTCCCAAGATGAACTGACACTGTATTGGCCGCAAAAGGAGGCCCTACACCATACTAATAAATTATTGTGGTCTAAAACCAGGTGTTTCAGTTTCATTGTCCAACCCCTGTATGTGGAAGTAATTTTTTAATGTAGAACTTGAGAATATGAACAAGGTTTTCCTGGCTCAGATGTGACCTTTCGGGGTCAGGTTATATGATCAGTCCATGTATAATAATTCTATATGTATTTTCTTGCCATTTGTGGAGAGCCAAAAGTGCCTCCATGAAACAAGGACCCTGACTTGGTGGGTAGGAAGGTGGCCTTATGGGTGGTGAAACTGCCCTGTCACCTGCCAGTCAGCACAGATCATCTACATCCAATTTGATGGGATAGGTGGCTCCTAAGTGGCTCCATAAGCCTCCTCAGTGCTCACAAATAATGTCTGGTTGACCTTTTTGATCCACATGGAATCAGAGATTTAACTGTCCCAAGGTGTGGTCACAGAAGCAGCCGTGCTACCTCCTCCCACCATACCTGTAGACTCATCGCCACCACTCCTATCTGTGTCTGTTAAACTTTAATGGGAAGTCAAACCCTCGGAGCTCAGGTATCACTGTCACTGCTGTCTGTGGTGTGAGATGAGGGGCAAGGGTGAAGAGGTCATGAAGTTCATGGGATTCTTATCTGCATCTGTTTTCACATCTGGTTATATTAAATCCCATGAAAAGGCTGATCGATAGCTCTGAACACAGAGAGGCTCAGTTTATATCCATGTACTCCTTGTGTACACAGCAGAATACCACATTTGTATTAATCCACAGTTGAAAATAGTCCCCACTTAAAAAAATGAAAACATTTCTGTTTGGGAAATATTTGGTAAAAAAAAAAACTCTGCAAAAATAAAATAACATCTATTTTTAATGATCTTTGTGTTCAGTCGACTGCAGCAGATATTGCAAATTTGTTTTTAGCAACAAAAAATATCATATAAATCCTGTTTAAGGTGAAATTTAGTGTTATTTATCTATGTTATATCAGTAATTTCCACATACAGTATTTCTGGTTGAGCCAGGATGCTGTGGGAGGACATAATCCTGTTATGTGTTCATTACAGGTGGAATAGGGACGTAAACTGTCAGCTGGGAAGCATGCACATTCCTCCTGATGCACAGCAGCAGCGCCAGGAAGTCTTTTATTTAGAAATATTCACATTGAAAAGGTGTGTTTTGGGTTAAATCCCACTCTGTACTCAGTAAATCTGAGTCGATGATACATGAATATAGAAGTTTCGAGGTTACCTTTAAAATGCATTTTGTCCTTTCCAACCTGTATTTATGCAAAAACAATTAATCTTTTCAGGTACGCCCATACAAAGAACAGAATCTTGTTTCGTTTGCTAGGTACTAAAATTTGCCACAATTGGAATTATGTTTTTTAACAAGAAAAGCAAAATCATGGTGACATCCTGGATAAATATGCATATACTGTACACTCTGTTTTTTCTGCAGTTTTAGACAATTAATGCAGCTGATGAGCTAAAATGCTGCTGCATGTTCTGTTATGAGTTTGCTCCAAGATGTTCACAAGTCATTCGCTCAGGTTATGTTTTATTTACCTTTCATGATACATGAGAGCTCTGATGATGGCACGGGGGGTGGGAGTTATGAGCCACAGAAACTTCCTCTCTCTTTTTTTCTTTTCTCACCTTCATTTCCAGCATCTGTTCCTCCGCCTCACATTAGCCTCCTCAGCCATAGATCACTGTAACAGGCCGCCGCCCACTCGGCCTCGTTTCCACTCTGGAATCCCATGGCAACAGTTGAGTCATTTACTCGGGGAGCTGCTGGGATGATGATGATGATGTAAACATGCAGAGAGTGTAGGCAACTTCAATGAGAGTAGTGGTGGTGGTGAGGCTGAGAGCGTCTGAGGTAAATTGCCCTCAGTTTTATCTGTTCATACAGCTGAGTCCCCGACTTTTGTCATTCCTTGTGTTATTACGCTGCTGTATAAAATAATAAAGGCAGCTGATGCTGATTGCTTATTAAGGCTTGGAGGCTTTAATTGTGGAGTTATTCAGGAGCACCAGCTGCAGTTAATCTTTTTTTTCCCCACACTACAGGGGTCCTCTCTGCTCACCTCTTAAACACCAAAGCTGCTAATGTGCTAGCTGAGCTTTCCACGCCAAACCACAGCAGCTGTCTGCAATAATAATTATGGGCCAGAAGTAGGTGAATGGAGCTGATTCCCCTCAGACAAAATGCAAATGGATTTTTCAGCTTTTATGGGTGTTTATTGCTGTTAAAGCAAACAAAATAGACACAGTTATTACTGAGCTGCTCCCCTTTTATTATATTAGTCTGAATCAGTCTAAAAATAACTGCTTTTTTCATCATTCCAAAACAAATTCTGTGTAATGAGTAAACCATTACTGTTGTGTAAGGTATTATAACTTAATTTATTTATATTATTTAACCAGTGTTGGCTCCTGTTTAGGCTGCATAAACCTGTGCAGGTAAACACCCAGAGGACAAACGTGGATGTGTAGCACAACCAGGTTTTCATGCATTAGACTGGATTTGGCATCCTGTCAGAGACCTACCGTATAATTAAGATTTTTCTATTAATGATGGCCATGTTAACATTTTTGTTTTCACTTGTACTGTTATATGAGCATTGATGACTTGAAAGGAATGTTTTATGAGTCCCACATTTGCCAGTCAGGAGACAATTTAGGACTCCGTTTAGCTTTGTTTTCATCTACTTTCTTAGATTTTTCACTTGCTGGTTCAGTTTAGGCACCAAAAACTAGTTGGTTTTGTTTAGGAAACAATCCTGCTTAGAGTTTAAATATGGCCCTTCACAGCATTAGAAAAATTAAGCCTCCTCTCTGACTTTTACTATTAAATGAGTCTTAAGTTTTTATCTGATGAGTTGGGAGTGAGTAACACTTGTCCATTAGCTCATGTGTCACAAATCTAAGTTCTCAGTCACACTGCCCTGGAGACCAGTTGGCGACCCTGTGGCAACCATTGGTTGCTAGGGAAAATGTGTATTCCTCATGGTTGTAGAGTGGTTGCTGGCTGTTGCTGGGTGACACTGGTTGCAAAGTAGGTGCAGCACAGAATAAACTCCTTGCAGTTGCTTTGGTTCGCCTGCAGTTTGGACAGAAGATGCCAGCTTATCTACAAACATTCACTTACTAAGGTGTAGTTAAACTTGAAAAAGTGCAATGCAACCCAGAAACAGAGAATGTTTGCCTTCAAAGTAAAAGTTGTACCTTTCCACTGCAACCGAGACATTTCCAAAGGTGCAACTTTTACTTTGAAGGAAGATGTTCTCTGTTTCCAGCTCATTTTTCACAGTCTGTTTGCAGAGAAGTCTGTACCTACGGCAACCTGCTGATGACCAGAGCAGTTGGACATCCTGAGACTAAGATGCCAGTGACGTTAACAAAAAGCCAACCTTAAATTTTTGTAGGTTTGGCTATCACATAGATTATGTTTCACAAAACAAACATTTAAAAACATTACAGCTCAACATTATGAATGCATGAAGAAATTTTAGGATTTTGAGGAACAAAGAGGAAAACTGTTCTGTCACATTAATGTAAATCTACTAAGCATCTGTCCATCCTGGAAGAAGACTCCTCCTGGAATTAAATTTTCCCCCTTCAAAGGCTCATTTCTAGCTCCTTGTTTCTCTTTTTGGACTCTAATAGAGTTTTTGGGCTCACAGTTAAAATAAATCCTTACTTATCAGATACTGGGCCTTGGAGAAGGCCCTCATTACACTTTCTGAAACAAGCTGTTAAAGTTCCTCACCCTTTATTGTTAACTTACTGTTAAGCTAGCTATTTTCTGATTCGCTGCCCCTCATAAACAGAAGGTTTAACTGCAGGTGGGTGGAGCTTCTTCCATATAAGGATGTCCCCTCTCACTAACATCACAAAGAGCTTAGAGTAGAAAAAACAGTGAAGCCTGAGCTTTTGGCTCACAAGATTTATTTGAAACTTTGCCCATATTTAACCTGAACCTCTTTTTAAAGGCTGTTTGACACTCGCCTGACTCAAGGATCTGTGGACAGAGGGTGTTGAATGTTGTACATTTTGAAGCCCCATTAGTCTCATGTGTAACTAAATTTGACTTCTCTTAGAAATTAAATCACCTTTGTCCCACTAAGACATCCTCCCAATTTGATTAAAGAAACCTTGAGAGTCAGTTGGCCTTCTAGCTTTTGACCAGTTTCTTCCTGTTTGCTCTTTAAAATAATTTGTCCTGTCCTTCTTCAAGAAATATGTCAAGTTAAAGGAGTACAAATACAATTTCATGGCTTGTTTAAAGTAATTAATAATTAAAACCATTTATACTCTCACTCATTGCTCACTGAAGCACGCAGATAGCTGCCTGCATATTTTATTTTATACAGACTTGTGTTGCTGTAAGAAAGTAACTCAATCGGTTTGTCAACTCTTAACAAAGCATTTTTCTCAGAGCTTTGCTGTGTCCATTTAATTCACTACCTCTTTGGTTGTTTCTGTGCGACTGAACTGTGAAATATGCTCTTTGGGAATGGGCACTGAATCACACATTTCTTTCTGCAAAGCACTGCAGCAAACCCACGGGTTCCTGCTGTGAACCTTCAGACCTCTGCACAGAGTCAAATACAGTTTAAAAGGAGAACACACGAGCAGTTCAAGAGTGATTCAGGTGCATCACCACAGTCCTCCTTACAGGAGTGTGTTTTTACATACAGAGGGTAACCTTAGACAGCACTGGAGACACCCATCACCCATCATGGACTCCTTTCTGTGTGAGCGTTCTCACTGCTGACAACACGCCTCTTATTTTGACTCAATGCACTCTGTGCGCCCTCTCTTCAAAAACACATCTTTGTCTGAGATCAATCAGCAGAGAAGCTCCATGTTAAGATGCATGAAGATGTCACTGCTGATAACAAGCTGTCACACTACAGGGGTGCAGTAAGCCCCCATGTTAGCTCTTCTTGAGCCTCAGAAATGAATGTGCCTCCATGTTGCTGTCATTTAGGTTCACATGTGGCTGGCTTTCTCTTAGCCTGGGCTGCTGACCAGATGGAGAAAAAACATGTAGATATTGTAATAAATGGCAGATAGTAAAGCCAAAGATTATCAGATATACACGGCTCAAAATCAGAGTTCAGCATCAAGTCAGTGAAACTTCTGGGATATTGATCTGGTCACATAAGTAGAAGAGGGGGTTGTTAATTAGTTTCAGCTGCTTTGGTGTTCATAAAATTAACAACAGGTGCACTAGAGGGGCAACAATGAGACAACCCCCAAAACAGGAATGGTTTTACAGGTGGAGGACACTCACATTTTTCCCTCCTCATCTTTCTGACTGTTTCACTAGTTTTGCATTTGGCTAGGGTCAGTGTCACTACTGATAGCATGAAGCCATACCTGGACCCTACAGAAGTTGCACAGGTAGTCCAACTCCTCTTGGATGGCACATCAACACCATTTCCAGAAGGTTTGTCATGTCTCCCAGCACAGTCTCAGAGCATGGAGGAGATTCCAGGAGACAGGCAGTTACTCAAGGAGAGCTGGACAGGGTTGTAGAAGGTCCTTAACTCATCAGCAGGACAGGTATCTGCTCCTTTGTGCAAGGAGGAACAGGATGAGCACTGCAGAGCTACAAAATGACCTCCAGCAGTCACTAGCGTGAATGTCTCTGACTCCGAAACAGACTTCATGAGGGTGGCCCGAGGGCCTGATGTCCTCTAGTGGGCTGTGTGCTCACTGCCCGGCACTGTGAAGCCCAACTGGCATTTGCAATGGAATACCAGAACTGGCAGGTCCACCACTGGCGCCCTCCATGGAGGGACACACAGACCTCTAAAGGCTAGGCAATGGCACCCTGTCTGCCATCAGGTATTAGGATGAAATCCTTGGACCCATTGTCAGACCCTACGCTGGTGCAGTTGGTCCTGGATTCCTCCTGTCATCTCATGCTGAGAGTATGCAGGCAGTTCCTGGAGGATGAACTAAATGATACCACTGACTGGTCTCCACACTCGCCTGACCTATATCCAATAAAACACTTCTGGGACATTATGTTTCGGTCCATCCAATGCCACCAGGTTGCATCTCAGGGTGTCCAGGAGCTCAGTGATGTCTTGGTCCAGATCTGGGAGGAGATCCCCCAGGACGCCATCCATCATCTCATTAGGAGCATGCCCAAAGTGCTCCTTTATTTTTTTTTGGAGCAGTGTCTTGAGGGGTAAATAAGATATGAAAGTTGTGAAAAAAGTGAAAGAAGTTGGAGTTTCTGGACTTTTGAGGAAAATAAATAAGCTTTTTTTTTAATTTTTTATTTTTTATCTACTGGTGAGTGTAACTTTCTGAGATGACAAATTAAGCCAAAAGCTTCAGTTCCTTTAAAGTCCAGTTGAGGCTGGCAGCTGGCTCCAAAAGTGGTTAAAATAACCAACTCTCCAACCCGCTACAAGAAATGCTTTGAGGTTCTGTAGGTAATTTTCCTTTTAAAATAACTTCTAATGGCCTCAAGTGGCCATGAGAGGAACTGCATTTTTCAGGCCTGGAGACCGTTGCTCAGCAAAAATGTAACCACTTCACTCCCCTCATCAAAATTTGGCATCAAAGTAATGCCAAATTCAACTCTTAAAAATTATGGTTAGTAAACCAGTAAACTAGTGATTTCATGGCAGCCTCATTTTTATATAAAGTCTCTCTGTGGAGTTTGCATGTTCTCCCCGTGTCTGCGTGGGTTTCCTCCCACAGTCCAAAGACATGCAATTACTGGGGTTAGGTTAATTGGCTACTACTCTAAATTGCCCATAGATGTGAATGGTTGTCTGTGTTGGCCATGGGACAGGCTGGCGACCTGTACAGGGTGTACCCTGCCTTTTGCCCTATGACAGCTGGGGTAGGCTCCAGCACCCCTGAACAGGATAATTGGAAGAGAATGGATGGATTATTAACTTCTTATTAAACTATTTAAAGAATGACTTCAGTTTTAGTTGAAGCTTAAGAACTGAAAACTTTCCCCATAAACCACTAAAAGCTTTAAACTCCTGCACCGGACTGTGGTTTCCACAGAGTGCTCGCCGGTATTACATTAATTTTATCACTAATGCAGAGAATAATCTTAAACACAGCAATAAATCATAATTTCATTGTCTTCTGTGTCACTCAAATCCAGGGAAGGTTAAAAATAAACCAGAAGGAGGTTGTTTGGCAGGTATTTTATGACTCAGTAGATGAGTCATAAAAGGGAATTCCTGTGATATTCATCAGCTCTAGGAAACACCCCAACCCTGCAGAAGAGAAGAGGAAAACCTCCAACTTCTCTCTAGAAATGCCAAATAAACTAATCCAGAAGCACTTTAAGACTCTGAGTGTTTCTGAATATGTATCTTAGGCTGTTTTATGTTGCATGGTGGTGTTATGTTAATGTAGCGATCAGAGAGATGAAGAAACACAATCCAGGAAGGGTCGACTGAGTAAATGCATCCATGCTCTTTGAGATTTATTAGATAAAACCTGCATATGAGATTTACTGCATAGCTTTGCAAAATGATCGACCAACAGTGTGTGTGTGGAGACTGGAGGAAGATGACAGGAAATAAGGGAGACTTGAACCTGCAGCATTGTTCATAGTTGGTATTTTTACCCCTCAATCAATCACTTTATATCATTATATATCACAAAATAGTCGTCTGATGGCACTTTCACATTTGACTTCACTTAGAATAACATCATCAATCAGGCTAAGCAGTTATACTGAGGTGGCTATCAGCTCGAGTTAATCCAGGATTTATCAATCTAGCTGTGAGTGCATTCACGTGGAAGGGGTGGTGTCGCAGCACCAGTCACAAACATGCCAGCAGAGCAGACTGCATATCATAACAGATTCATCAGTGTTTTATCATTAAGACACAGGAGAATCTGATGGATTCATTACTTCATTGTTATTCCATTAAATTCTTTCCTCTGCAGCCCTGGTGTGTGTAGCTGAGTGTCATGGTCCCGGCCTTTTGTCCAGTGTTTTCTGTTCTGTTCATAAAAGTTGTGTTATTCCTGTTTCCTTATGGTTTAGATTCATAAGTTTATGAGTCCTGTTCTTAGTTATGGTTATTTGTCCAGTTTCCCTTTGATCTTGTCACCCCTGCATCCCTGTCTCTGTGCCCTGGTGTCCTGCATTATATATGCTTTTTACCTTCCTGCATTGCAGTATTATTCATATATTTATGTTTATATGTTGTGTGTGTCAGGATTATGATCCCCTCAGTGTGCGTGCATTTCTGTGTCCCTGCTAATTCACTTCCTGGTTTATTTCCTGGGCTCCTGTTCCCTGTGTTGTGATCTGTTTTGCTTCCTCTTGTCTGGTCAGGTTTATTCTGTTTACCTGTTCTCCCCAGCTGTTCCCTCTTGTCGTGTCACCCTTGTCTGCATGGCTCCCCGCCTGCTGTGTGCGCTCTCTCCGTCTGTATCTTGGATTAAGTTAGTTTGTTCTGCAATAAAGCTGAAGTTAAGCTTACGTCCACTTTTGAGTGCTGCTATTCGGCCCGACCCTGCCTGCCACAGAGTGCCTCGTGACACTGAGAGCAAGTAAAGAATAACTTTAAAAATAGAACTCGCTGCATGCAAATTTAATATATCCCACAAATACAAAAAGTTGCCTCATTTTATGATCACATTACTGTGTCTGGAACAATAAAATGTGTTTCTTACTGATGGTCATCATGGAAAGAAAGATTTTTAGATGCTATTGAAAACTTTAGGTGCTCCTACTATCCGTGCGCAGAACTCCAAGGGATCTTCCAGGAATGATGACGCTGCTTTCCAGAGGGCTGATTCATACCTCATAATCTCTAATCTGGAATATGACCTGCTCTGGAAGAGGTTAGGTCTGCTGCATCAGCTGCACCACCATGAAATAACTTGGATAAGCCAAAATCCTGCTCCGTAGTACGGGTCTTCACCAATATGATCGGCCATCTTTGCCACACATAAATGTTTGAGGTCATCAAACAAATTTTAATATCAGATAAAGATAATCTGAGCAAACACCGGGTTCCAAGTTTACCTTTGATCTCTTTGTCAGGTAACAATGCTTGTGTTATTGTAGGGTCTTTACCCACAATACAAAGCGCCTTGAGGTGACTGTTTGTTGTGATTTGGCGCTATATAAATAAAATTGAATTGAATTGAATTGAATTGTGTGCGCCATCTTTAGTCACACACTACTATAAACAAATCTGTCATATAATCTGATAATGAATTATGATAGCGCCCAGCACCTGGCCCTTTGGTGTGTGCAGCAAACCTAAAAACTTCTCTTCCCTGTTTGTCCTTGGTTTTGCTGCAGTGTCGGTTTTACTCAGAATCAAAGATAACAAACATAAAGACGGTCTCAGCTGTTAAAGACGCCCTGCTGTGTAATGAGTCTCAGCCCTCATTATTCACAGCAAAAGGCTCCTCTTCCTTTCAGGAGTGACAAATCTCTGCTTCATTGATGCCAGTGTGGCTGCTGGGTTAGTCTGTTTATCATGCATAGAGGTTTTATGTCACTCCATCCTTCTCTTTGTAACTGTGGCAGCAACTGTTGAATTGATATACTGTCTGTGTGTCATCATAAGTTGGCTTCAAGGTCTTTCTGTGTACATGAAGCTGCGCCTCTGAAGCATTAAGTCATTGCTGATGCAGGACAACCCGGCGGCTGCTGCTTGTGATGGGATGTTGGTGTGTTTAGTGTCATTGAAGGTAACAGAGTGTCACAAACCTGAGCATCTGTCTGCATGAAGTTCACTCATTGTCTGTTGGACTCTGTTCTTTTCTGTTTGAAGGCATCCCTGTGTGATGGTTTGAGGCAGTTCCTGTGGCTCTCTGACCCGCTTTGATGACTGCCTAAGAGGGTTTCTCTGTTTTTGGTTTCCCGCTTTTCGCACGTTAACCTTCACAGCTTGTCACAACGGCTGTTCACTGAGACAGATCCCAGAAGAGCTCCACATTAAGTACTTTAAAGTGCAAAATGCTTTTTATTCAAAATTTTATACAAAATGCTGTTAATGCAGATTAAGAGGTTAATTTAACCAGTCATCAACTTCATCTTTGCTCCATTTAGGGGGCGCCATAGCGGATCATCTGCCTCCATCTCACCCTATCCCTTCACCTCTGTCTGGTGCTTTGGATTGGTTAATATGCCCAGTGTCCAGCATTATCATCTTTTCTGGATTTAAAACAAAGGAAACAGCATTCACTTTCACTGAACACCATGTCTGTTATTTCCAGATACACAATGAGAAACTGCTTACAACTAAATTCATATCATACAATTTACCTCTTAATATATTTAGGATTTATGTATCCATATAATCAGACCTGAAAGGATTCCTGGACTGTGTCTAAGTCTTTGGGTGGATCTCTCTAGATGGTCTCAGACTGTCTCAATGTCCGTGCCGCCTGGAGGTAAATGATGCAAGTGATGACTCACCCGGCCAGGCATCCCCACTCCCTCTCCTCCCCTCTCTCTCTCTTTCCTCGATTTAACATCTCAGGATGGATTTCTGCAGTGTGTTTAGAGCTGCTTCATCCTACGCAGCTGACTGAAGCAGCGGTGTATACACACACACACACACACGCACACACACACACACACACATAATGGAAAATGTCATTTATGTAACACAGTAAATAGTAATTAGTCCCATTGCTCTGGAGAAGAAAGGTTCCTGCAGGTTTCTGTCCTCCATCAAAGCTAAAATTAGAGTTCACATTAGAGCCCATCACTAACACACACCACTGAGATTTACAGTAAATATGACTGCCCTGCCTTTGTATTGCAGTTAGCTACATGAACTGAATGCTGGGAATTTGGTGGAGGCTTGCTATCAGATATTGGCACAGTTCAGTGTTTTAAATGACTTAACTGAAGTGGCCAGTATCAGAGGAGCACAGTCACAAAGTGCAGTTTGGTGGCAGATGAGAGGAGCCCCTCTCTGTTATCTGTATCTCAGCTAATTTTTCATCCTCACATTCATCAGTGTTCTGTCCAAGATCAGGAATTCCTTTGATTAAAAGGGCAGAAAAGTCTCGTGTGTGTTTTTGTTCTCACATCCAGGCCTTTAAAAAAAAATGTGGGCTTTCTTGCAGAAGGAATGATTTTTTTTGAAGCACCGCATGCCCATGTTTTTATTATTGTTGTTTAGGCTCCAGTTTGTATTGTCTGCACCGCCCACATTAGTTTCACCTGTTTTTTTTTTGTTTTTTTTAAAGCTTGTCATGTCCGGCAGATGTTGCAAACAGAACAGTGATCTGAATGCATTGTTATGCCAAACATATTTACTATTTCAAGATGAGCTTTATAGGTTCTCTATAGGCTCCTCTTGGTAGTGTGTCTCCTTTATTTTATTTGAGTTATTTTTAACATATTGTGTGACATTGAGTTCAATTTAACATCTAAGAATTGTGCCAGACCTGACAGGCTTAGGAAAGGAAAAGAAAAGGGGAGAAAGAAAGAGGAGAAAAAAAATAGAAGAAGAAAATAGTAAGAAGAAACAAGAAATAGCACCAGTGAGTAAACCAAATAACTCATCACTTTATAAAACATAAAAGTATGCTGTCAAAATTTGCAAAATTAAAATTGTGTGGGCAAAAAAAAGAAAAAAGAAAAAAAAGAAGCAGAAGCATGGTTACACAAACCAACCATTTTGTGTTATGATTACAAGAGTGTTTTGTGTCATGAAATGTACTTACCAATGAGGGCAGAATGACACAGCTCCGCCCATCAGAAGCTAGAGGCGGGCGTTTCACCTGTGTTTTAAGTGTGGAGTCTATGACTTTAACCCGAGCAAACCTGCCATGTCAGTAATATGTAAGTGATGATGGCATCCTGGCGATTTCAGCTTTTTAAACTGGTGATCATAAAATAATTGGACAGTATTTGGCTGAGTAAGGTGGACTCAGCATTTGATAAACACCGTTTTGCTGTTTCCAGTTTTTCTGTTAATATTAAGGATGGTTTGTAACTGGATGCCTAACATAAACATTTGGGGGAAATTTTTAAATAACACCAGATCTCCTTGTGAAACTATTCCTGTGCAAACAGGGCTTTAATGTGGGCTGATGGCTGAGCTAAATTAGTTCTAGCAGGTAGTCAACTCACACTAAAATCTCTATGATGCCGTAATCTTTCCTGTACATAAACACACAGCATCTGCAGCCAAGCATCAAAAGTTTTCTGGTTTCGGTTCATGGAAGTCTGAGCAGGCTCTGGTTGTCTGCAGGTACACATGGAGAACTGAAGAAGGACCGCTTTTGCTGAAATGCATCCTGAAACCATTGGCCATCGTCTGACAGTGACTTAGCTTTTTGTTTAGCTTTTTAAAATGTACCTGTGACCTGTCCAGAGGTATCCGGCCTTTCACCCTATCTTAACAGGGAATAGACCCCTACCCCCCTGCAGCTTGATAAGCAGCTAAGAAAATGGACGGATGAGGTAAACGTTGACCGGCACACAGGAATGACCAGAACAGGAAGTGTTAACTAGATATTCTGGCTGCACCTGAAGCCCCAAAATATTGACTGTTGCCCCCAGAGGCTGAGTCAGCAGGAGCTGATGGGCTCCCAGATTAGGATTACGCTAAAGTTCCCTTCAGGCATTCACACTTCACCAAAGACTTTCTCAGACTTCACACTTCCCCTTTAAGGTTCCTTCTTCTGATTGTCAAATATCTCAAAAACCACCATAATGTTTGGTTCTCCTCAGGATGATATCCAATAACATTGGTGGTCCATTCACTTTCCTTTTAGCACCTACAGATAACATTCCCAGCTACTCTCACCACATCTGTTGGCTTGCAAATGTGGTGCTGTTGGCTCACAGCAAGAAGGTCCTTGGTTTGAATCCCAGAATCTCCTCCCTTTGTCCCAGTTCTACCCATGCCTGTGTGGGTTCTCTTTGTTAGGTTAACTGGTGACTCTACAGTTAGACATTTTATCACCACTGTGCCAGGGTTGTCGACTTTAATGATCAGCTGACCAAACACACATCTCCTGGCTTCAGTTTTCTCCAGCACTGCTTATTTCTCACCAAAACCCGAATTTGCAGCACTTACTGTGAATGTGAGACTTACGAACAGGATTCTTTAAAGCTGAAGTTTTTTTTTGTGCTTGACACAAACAGTCCTTTGAGACACAAACAGTCCTTTGAGAGTGATCTCAGGTCTATAAATTAGATTTTTAATTCAATTCAATTCAATTTTATTTATATAGCGCCAAATCACAACAAACAGTCGCCTCAAGGTGCTTTGTATTGTGGGTAAAGACCCTACAATAACACAGAGAAAACCCAACAGTCAAAACGACCCCCTATGAGCAAGCACTTGGCGACGGTGGGAAGGAAAAACTCCCTTTTAACAGGAAGAAACCTCCAGCAGAACCAGGCTCAGGGAGGGGCAGTCATCTGCTGCGACCGGTTGGGGCTGAGTGGAGAGAGACAGGACAAAAGACATGCTGTGGAAGAGAGCCAGAGATTAATAATAATGATTAAGTACAGAGTGAAGTATAAACAAGTAAATAAAGGTGAATGAGAAGAAACAGTGCATTATGGGACCCCCGCTTTTTAAAACCAGTGATCAGTTGGTGCTTTTATTTTTCCTCAGTATTTGTCAAAGTAGTTGTGCATACCTTAAATATCTGTGTTTGTGTATTATTTTCAAGTGGCATCACTGCTTCATAGTGACTGATGGCTTCCTCCTGTTTGAAACACTTGTTCTCAAATCATCCTGCAGCGAACCTGTCTGAGTAACTTGTAGCTGAGAGCGGCAGCATATGTTCCCTAATGACATAGCAGGTGCTCTTCCCTGTTCATGCAGTGAAGCCGGCTTTCTGTGGTGTGTTCGTCTTCAAAGTCTTCCTCCCAAGACTTTAATGCAGTTTGTTTTGGGGGGTTTTTCTTCATGCCTCCACTCATAATAAGCTCTGCAGTCTTTTGTGCTGAGTTGCAGAACAGTAGCAGCTTCATCTTCTTGGCTCATGTTGTTGCAGAGGTGAATGAATCTGTCTGTAGAGATGTGAGGGAGCTGTGTGTGCAGCCTGAGGGCCTCCTCTGAAGGCATCTGATGCCCAGTTGAAGAGCTCTACAGCACCTGATGAAATCACAGCTGACATTTTGTGGAAAAAAGCACAGAGTCCTGCAGATGAAGCTCACAGGAAAGCGACTGAAGGATTATGTTTGCCTCTTTCTTTCCTCCACGCTGTTGTTTCCCTTCCTCCTCCCTCAGAGACCTTTTCAGGCTCATAAATAGATTTCTAACAAATGTTCACGTTTCTCACAGATCGGGCTGAAAATGTATTATGTTGATGCGAGAGCATAATCCAGAGGAACAAACACATTGGCTGCTATCTGTTAAAATATTCAGTGTCACCAAACACAACATACGCTGCTGTTCGCAGCGATAATGGCGATGAATTTTTCACCATTACAGAATGTGGGTCGCAACGAGGAAGCAAGGCCTTGCGGGGAGTGCCATAAATATCTGACTCTCTGGTTCTTTAATGGCTGTGCATTATTAGGACTGTGCAGCTCACAGTAAAAGGTCCACGGAGCCCCAGAGGAGCTCAGAGGAGCCTGAGGCGAGGTGTTACTTCATCTGCAGAGAACCTCTTGTTGTTATTTCACCAGGCTTTGTGGAGTTCCTTAAAATGAAAAGGGAGAGAAAGGGAGGGAAAAATGAAAGGAGATGACTCGTCTTATGTTGCTTCTGTTCTTGTGCCTTCTTTGATATGCTGCGTGCTGAGAGCAGAAAATGGTTTAGTCACGCTTTTTTTTTTTTAAACAAAGGTGAGCCCAGGTGAAATGATAACCTGCGACCGAAGCCCTAGTGTTTCTAAGAAAAAAGTCGAGCCGTTGTCATAGCATTGCCGTGAGCGGCGTCTGTTCCACAAAAACCGTAACGTTGGCTGTAACTCCAGAACGATTGGTATAAAGTGTTTGCTTCAATTTCATGTTGTATGGGGTATAATTGTGTTTTAAATGTACATTAAACATTTTTTTCTCTTTGTTTTGTGGACATGGCGTGTGTGTGTGAGTGTGTGTGAGTGTGTGAAAGTCCAACTGTGC